>PYAF01002184.1:547106-597136 GCA_007407185.1 Glycine tomentella | reverse complement strand
AAATAAATAAAATATATTTTAGAAATAATAATATTAAATGAAGTAAAATTAATTAAAGTTTTCTTATATTTGAAAATAAGAAAAGAATTTTTTATTCCTTATATTTAAAACAAGAAGAATTATAAATGTTATAATTAACTAATTGTAAAAAAACCTTTACAAATACATAATAAACATCTAATAAAATTTAATCACTTTAGATTAAGAGTTTAATGTTAATGCAATGATAATCATTTAAGTATATATTATCATTTGAAATTATTTTAACAAATTCATCATATATGATCATTTATGATTATTTATGATTAATGACTATGTAAATTTTTTTATAATATACATACATAATTTTTTCCTTAATTATTACAAATATTATTTTAAATTTTAAAACTTTTCAAAAAGTTAACCAAGCTCTCATTTTTTTTTCTAGTTAATGTCTCCCGCTACACTCGCAGATTTCAAAACTCCAGTCTCCATTCGCATCACTTCCTCTGTCCTATCTCAAAACATAACTCTCTAGAGGGATATTTAGTATAAAGGATAGAAATAATATTGAAAAGAAATTTCATACTTTTTATAGTAAAATTCATATCCTTTATGTTTTATTTTAATTCAAAAAAAATATTTTTTCTACTTTCATTTTATCTATTTTTATCCACTAAAAATCAAACATATATTCAAATATAAACGGTAAATATTTTTGAAGTAGCTAGCCAGTACCTTAGAAGAGAGAAGCACCTTAGAAACATATCAACACATAAAAGAGAAGACAGCGCAAACAGCCATTTTGTACGTAGATTCTAATTAAATTATTAGTATTTCTATAATATTATTTTCCAACGTCAGGAACTAATCCTTTTCAACAAAACTAATACTACCAAAAAGCGCAAGTGAGCAAAAAAACAATTCCCACAGTAACTATACCTTAAACAAGCCAAGAATTACCAGACATCCATGGCACCGTATCAATGGCACTATTCATATGAAGAGCAGCAAAACAGATTCCACATTTTCAGCTTCTACCTCCTTTTCTTCTTTATATATGTTGTATCTCATCTTTCTTCTCTCTCTGTACAGTGAATTGCTTCCACAACAAAGCCTAAAAGCCCAAAACAACACAACACCTTCCTTTGGTCTTCTTGCAAACTGCAAGAAGGTAAGTGCTTATTCCCTCTTAAAGCTTTACCATCTTAGCATCATATTTGTCTTTGTGGTACCTTGTTGTGGCTCATTCCTTCTTGCTATGGGGTATTTGTATCTCTTGCTGATTCCATATTTTTCTGCCTTGTTGTATGCTGCTTCTGCATTGAACTCTGATGGGTTGGCATTGTTGTCCCTCTTGAGGGACTGGACTATTGTGCCTAGTGACATAAACTCCACATGGAAGTTGTCTGATTCCACTCCATGCTCATCTTGGGCAGGAGTGCATTGTGATAATGCCAATAATGTGGTTTCTCTAAACCTCACTAGTTATTCTATTTTTGGTCAATTAGGACCTGATCTTGGACATATGGTTCACTTGCAAACCATAGACTTGTCATATAATGATCTCTTTGGAAAAATTCCCCCAGAATTGGACAACTGTACCATGCTTGAGTACTTGGACCTTTCTGCAAACAACTTTAGTGGAGGAATACCTCGGAGCTTCAAAAACTTGCAAAATTTGAAACATATAGACCTTTCATCTAATCCCCTGAGTGGTGAAATTCCTGAACCCTTGTTTGAAATTTCTCACCTGGAAGAAGTGTATCTTAGCGACAACAGTTTGACTGGTTCAATTCCCTCAAGTGTTGGGAATATCACTAAGCTTGTCAAACTGGATCTTTCTTATAATCAGCTGTCAGGGACAATTCCCATGTCCATTGGAAATTGTAGTAACTTAGAGATTCTATATTTGGAAAAAAATCAATTAGAGGGAGTTATTCCTGAGAGTCTAAATACTCTAAAAAATCTTCAGGAGTTATTTCTCGATTATAATAACCTTGGAGGTACTGTTCAATTGGGAACTGGAAATTGCAAAAAGTTGTCTCGTTTAAGTCTTTCTTACAATAACTTTAGTGGGGGTATACCATCAAGCTTGGGGAATTGTAGCGGTCTAATAGAGTTTTATGCTGCAAGGAGTAACTTAGTTGGCAGTATACCATCAACCTTGGGCCTCCTGCCCAACCTTTCTCGTCTAATCATTCCAGAGAACCTATTGTCTGGTAAAATACCTCCACAGATTGGTAATTGCAAAGCACTGGAAGACTTGCGTTTGAATTCCAATGAACTTGAGGGAGAAATTCCTAGTGAATTGGGAAACTTGAGTAAATTACGCGAGCTTAGATTGTTTGAAAACCTTTTGACAGGAGAAATTCCACTTGGCATATGGAAAATTCAAAGCCTTGAGCAGATCCATGTGTACATTAATAACCTTTCAGGTGAGCTACCTTTTGAGATGACAGAGCTCAAACATCTTAAGAATATCTCCTTGTTTAACAACCAGTTCTCCGGAGTCATACCTCAAAGTTTAGGAATAAATAGCAGTTTGTTGGCGTTAGACTTCATGTACAATAATTTCACCGGTACCCTTCCACCAAATCTTTGTTTTGGAAAGCAACTGGAGAAGCTGAATATGGGCGTCAACCAATTTTATGGTAACATACCTCCAGATGTGGGAAGGTGTACAACTCTTACAAGGGTGAGACTTGAAGAAAATCATTTCACTGGGCCTCTTCCTGATTTTCATATTAATCCAAATCTCTCTTACATGAGCATCAACAACAACAACATCAGTGGAGCAATTCCATCAAGTTTGGGAAACTGCACAAATCTCTCTCTTTTAAATTTGTCCATGAACAGCTTGACGGGTCTTGTACCTTCAGAGCTCGGAAACCTTGTGAATCTCCAGATTTTGGATCTTTCTCACAATAACTTGGAAGGTCCTTTGCCACATCAGCTGTCAAACTGTGCCAAAATGATCAAGTTTGACGTCAGATTCAATTCCTTTAATGGTTCGGTTCCATCAAGTTTTCAGAGCTGGACAACATTAGAAGCTTTAATTCTCTCAGAGAATCATTTTAATGGTGGTATCCCAGCTTTCTTGTCAGAATTTAAAAAGCTCAACGAGTTACGACTTGGTGGAAACATGTTTGGAGGAAACATTCCTAGATCAATCGGAGAGCTGGTGAATTTGATATATGAGCTAAATCTAAGTGCTAATGGGCTGATAGGTGAGCTTCCTAGGGAGATTGGAAACCTGAAGAGTCTGGTAAGCCTGGATCTATCTTGGAACAATTTGACGGGAAGTATACAAGTTCTTGATGGGCTCAGTTCATTATCTGAATTCAACATCTCATATAATTCTTTTGAAGGTCCTGTGCCACAACAGCTAACAACATTACCAAATTCTTCTTTATCATTTTTGGGCAATCCTGGCCTGTGTGGCACGAATTTCACTGAGAGCAGCTATTTAAGGCCTTGTGACACAAATTCAAAAAAGTCAAAAAAGCTCAGTAAAGTTGCAACTGTGATGATAGCACTTGGATCTGCAATATTTGTTGTTCTGCTGCTGGGGTTAGTTTATATATTCTTTATCAGAAAAATTAAGCAGGAAGCCATCATTAAGGAAGATGATACTCCAACCCTTCTTAATGAAGTGATGGAAGCTACAGAAAATCTAAATGATGAGTACATTATTCGCAGAGGAGCTCAAGGAGTTGTTTACAAAGCAGCAATAGGTCCAGACAAAACTTTGGCTATAAAGAAGTTTGTATTTGCTCATGATGAAGGGAAAAGCTCAAGCATGACCAGAGAAATTGAAACCCTTGGAAAGATTAGGCATCGAAATATAGTCAAATTGGAAGGGTGCTGGTTGAGAGAAAACTATGGTCTAATTGCATACAAATACATGCCAAATGGAAGCCTACATGATGCTTTGCATGAGAAGAATCCACCACACTTCTTAGAATGGATTGTCCGGAATAACATAGCACTTGGAATTGCTCATGGATTGGCTTATCTCCATTATGACTGTGATCCTGTCATAGTGCACAGAGATATCAAAACAAGCAACATACTTCTGGATTCTGAAATGGAGCCTCATATTGCAGATTTTGGTATTGCTAAACTTATAGATCAGCCTTCTATCTCAACACAGTCATCATCTGTTGCTGGTACACTTGGTTATATAGCACCAGGTAATTCTTCTACACTGGATATGATAATAGCACCTTTTTGTTTTTGTTGTTGTTACATAACAGCATCTTTTATTTACAAATTCTCTTATCCTAATATCGTGTTTAAATGTTGGTATGCTATAGAGAATGCTTACACAACAACAAAGGGTAAGGAATCTGATGTATACAGTTATGGGGTAGTTTTGCTGGAGCTGATATCCAGAAAGAAGCCATTGGATGCGTCATTTATGGAAGGAACAGATATAGTTAATTGGGCGAGATCTGTATGGGAGGAAACGGGAGTTGTTGATGAAATTGTTGATCCAGAGCTGGCTGATGAAATTTCAAATTCTGAAGTGATGAAACAAGTTACCAAGGCGCTTTTGGTGGCTTTGAGATGCACTGAAAAGGATCCACATAAGAGACCTACGATGAGGGATGTTATCAAGCATTTGTAGAGATGCTAAAAAACCCACATAAGAAAGATGTTCTAGTTTGCTTAAGGCTTATTTATAACTTGTATAATCATGGAAAAGATTTATGCTTTGCCTCTTCTGGTTTTGGTTCTAGTGCACAAAGTGTATGGTCTATTCAATAATGCATTTATTTGTGTATAGAAAGGAAAAAGAAAACCATATATTGAGATTGGGTGGAGTTCAATATTAAGGGCGTGTTTGGATATTGGTTGAAATGGCGTTGAACGGAAGAATCACACTTTCCAATGCACAAATGGAAAAATAATCTGAGTGTTGGATTGAGTCGAAAGTCCCTCAAGTTGAATGAAACTGAAATTCAAACACACACTAAATAATTCAAAGCTGGTTCTATATATATATATATATATATATATATATATACATATATATATATATATATATATATATATATTTCCCAGCTGGCGATGCATGCAAAAGTTAATACATGCTAAACGTATTAGTTATGCTATAAGCCTATACTATGACTTTGGGTAATTAATTTTGCTCTAAACTTGGAGTTATAGTTTTGGGAGATTTACTGCAATAGAAATTTTAAATGAAGGTTTTGTTGAGCCCAAACTCAAGGATGGGGGAAACATACCTCTGAGTTCAATGGAAATGACATGAATCTTCAATGGTGGTCTTTTGTGTTCACTGCATCGGAGGGAATGTATGTATGAAGACAGTATGAGTTAAAGTAAAAAGGTTAGAGGTGATATTTTGCATACTTTTGGAGGCTAAGTTTATGGCTTTTCTTTGTGTGTGCGTCACTGTTCTGATGAAGCCAGGCCATGAGGCCGGAGAAGATTTCGTCGGAGTGGCGGCGGCAGGAGGTTGAGGGACAATGGGGCTGCGGGGTTTCATAACCGGAAGTGGGGTGGTACTTTTTTATTTATTTATCATTTGAGGGGGTAAGTTGTGCCTGTCACGACTCTTTTTTTTCTAATAAAAATAAAAATTGATTATTAAAAATTTGATTGTTAATTTTAGTTATTATTTTAATCATTAACACTTTAATAAAATATTGTGATTTTTTATGTTTTCAATCACAATATTTTATCTTAAAAAATGTTAACAAATATTCGTTATTTCAACCATTAATATTTTTTTTAATAAAATATTATGATTTTTTATGTTTTCAATCACATTCTTTTATCTTAGAAAATGTTAACAAATGCAATAATTATCAATATTAGGAACCAAATTTTTAACTAACTAATTTTTATTTATTTATAATAAGAATGATATCACTTGGCACAATTTACTTCCAAATAATAATTTTCTAAATGCTACTCCCATTTTGGCAAATAAAAAAAGATACCCTTATTGGAAAAAAACCGTCATTGCCCTTTTTCGTTTGTTCTTGTTTTGCTATTTGCGTTTTATGAAAATTTTAACGGCTGATATCTTAGAAATATTAATGATATTTCTACAAACATAAAAAGCAAATATACACTGTAAAATTGACGATGTATATAACTTTGAACATTCTTAATTTTTTGTAGTAATATTCGATGAAGACTTATTTTATGTCAAAACGTTTGAAATTAAGAGAAGTAATTAGATAAATAAAGAATAGTTTGCAATTCACTAAGTGAGTAGATAAAATATCAGAAAACAAATTTTTTTGGACTCCGAAGCTTAAATTGCAATTTTGAGGCACTTAGAGGCCTCTTTTGGGAAAAATTTTTTGTCAGGAACTTGCCAAGGACTTCTCCTCTCAGTTTCGAGCGTGTGGCCATCGATTTCATCTCAATCAGACATCCCAGTTAAAAGTTATGACCGTCCGAAGTTTTCGTTCACACTGCGTCTAGTCTACATACTGCCAAGTATCACCATATGCTGAGCGTGTTTATACACGCCCCATTTGAGAGTGCATAAGTGCAACATTTTACGAAATATTTTTTTTGCTAACACCATTTTACTAATTATTTAATTAATTTATATTATATTTAATTTTTTGCCCTTTCTCCTTCCTTATCTTCCTCGTTTCATTCTCCATGACCCTCTTCTTCCTCTTACAAAACTCCTTCCTCCACCACATTCACCGTCACATTAACAAGAAACCATCATCGGGGAACCTTGCTATTGTGCATGACTACACTGGTGAGTCTAGTGGCTCCTTCAGCTCACTGCCATCCACTTCGCCGCCACGGCTTCTCCGACGGTCTCGTTGCTCACATTCCTAACATCAACCCCGTCGACGACGATTGCATCACCTTCTTCGATTCTCGCTTCAATCCCCCGCTTCCTTCATTTATCTACGTTGAATCCCTCGGCAGCACAATCGCACTTTTAATCACTCTCTGCTGCTGCGAAATGTTATTCTCAGCGGTGCCATGTGCACCATGATCAGCGCCAAGTTCAAGCCGTTTGTAATTGTTCCCAAAAAAACATTGTCTTGATCGGCTCGATGATTATTTAAATTTTGCATCAACAATATTAAAAAAAAAAAATCAATTTCATGCAATTCTCTTTTATTGTTAGACTTTCATCTTCTTCCACTCCACCGCCATGGAGATGCCACTAGCTGCAATGAATCATCCAAACAAAGAACCTTACTTTGTGATGCCAAATCTTTCTTCTTTGAAGCCACTTTTGCCAACATTGTGGCTCGACGCACCACCATCAGCAAACCCGCTTTAGATCAGCACTAGCCAATGATAGAACTAGGGCGCTAAGTCTATGGAGATAATCTATTTAAAAAATAAAAAATAAATATTAAACGTTCAAATCAAATACTTGAATAAAAAATAATAAGATGAGTGAGAAAATAAGGACAATGGATTCAAATATAAAAATAAAGGAGCCAAAGTATATAAATGTAAGATATTTATATGTAATTTTCTCATAATAAGGGCATATATTTGCATATCCTCATTCTAATGTAGGTCTTCCATTGACACCTCGCCTTGCACAAACCGTTCTTCATGAGCTCCCTAG
This sequence comes from Glycine tomentella, assembly GCA_007407185.1. Lineage (NCBI taxonomy): Eukaryota > Viridiplantae > Streptophyta > Magnoliopsida > Fabales > Fabaceae > Glycine > Glycine tomentella. The sequence continues at coordinate 589,563 of PYAF01002184.1, read as the reverse complement.
CCACAGCAGACCGCTCCAGGTCTGAAAGCTGCTTCGACCTGCTATGCACTGATCTGAATGCTGGCTGTTTACTTCTGCACTGGCACGTGTCTATAGCAGCCTTATAGTTGTCAACATGAGCTAACTCACCACCCCACTTAAAACACACAAAATGTGTGTCAGAGAGACACACACTTAAAACAACAAATTACATACTTTCAACCAAAGCGTTCAATTCTGTCAAAAAAATAGAAAATACTCTTTCTTATAGTTTACATTTAAAAGTTCAATCTTACATTAGCGTGTATTGTGTGACAGTTTTTACTCTTTCTTAACTTGATTTTTTAACTCAAATCCTGATACTGTTTTCCCCCAAAAGACATACAATTTGTAGGTTAGTAATCACAAATTTCATTCTCATACACATTTTGATATGTAACAATACGTGCCTGCCATATTTCATCATGAAAAAAAAAAAGGTGGACAGATGCAATACAGGTGTTATGGAGTTCATAACAATACATACAATAAATAGCCCCCTTCCCCTGCCCTATGGTTATTGCCTAGAGGAGAAAAAGAGAATAATTGTCTCGGTAGTTATTTGGAATACATTCTTTTTTAAAGCAGCCCTAAGAATCACCCAAGGTACCAGTCATTGGGAAGCCATAACAATTTCAGCCAAAGATAAGATTATTGGAAATATGGAGCAAACACTGCTAAGACTTCCTTGTAGACAGGTTTCTTGAAATCCACTGCCTGCACAGAAAAAATAAACAAAGTTCATATATTGTCTACTTGGTTTTGGGCAAGTATGAAAAAAGTTGTCAATATCGCGTATACTTAATACTTACAAGCTCAATTACTTGTTCAGGTGATATCCATGACCATTCCCCAAACTCAGCTTTCTCAGTACCATCACCCAAAAGATTAATTTCTTGATCTTGTCCAGTGAACTTAAAAAGAAACCTGTGTGTATCAAAAGTGTCAAAAACACTATTTAGCAAAGCAAAAACGAAAGACCCTTCTCCCATGCCTTCCAATTCTGATGCCTTGCCCCCTGCACTCATCCATTGTTACACACACAACTATACAAGTATGCATATAGGCATAACTCTATAGCCTCATCATTGAATAGGAGGGTAAAAAAAATGTTAAAAATATTTATTGCCCCACAAATTGTTATATAATTGGTTCTAGGTTGTTAAACATTATATAATTTGGTTGTGTACTGTTCTTATGGGTTTTATTCTATCCAGATTCCATACAGAGCATATTCAAGAGTTTACCATTTCTGTGCCTGACCCTTCCAATCAGATCCCCACTGAATATTTAATTTCTCCCTTACTTTCGGTGGGAAGTCATAAGTTAACCAATATGGTACCTACACAGAAAGCCGCTAAGATGAACATTTATCATTATAGCAAGGAAAAAGTTGCTTTATCAGGATTTTGTGCTAGATGAAAACTAATACTACCTCCATTCCTATTTATAAGAAACAAGTTATAGTGTATTATTATAAAGAAAATAAGATCATGCACAGAGATTTTATAATTTTATTAAAACATTTTTACCATCTGCAGACTTCTTTTCTTTGGAAGCATCTTTGATGGTAATTGGAGTTATAAAACATTCATAGGCCACCACCAACAATAAAGTTTTTGGAATATTATCCATTTTGGTCCTCCAAAGATGTATGAAACATCACATTGGTCCTCCATTTACAAATACATAAAATCAGTTCTCCAAAGATATACATGGCATCAATTTTTTGCTATTAAATTGGTCACTGAAGAACATAATTGATGGTATTAATTATCACCAAAGGACCAATTTGATGTTGCTCATAAACAGAGGACCAATATCATCCTTGACATGGAATCTTCTTAGCCAACGTATGATCTTTGCTGTTCTCATGCTACTATCTAAACATTATTTCAGCAGTAGAACTAAGTGGGTTTTTACATGGAGAGGCATGTTAGAGATATAAACCATTCATAGCACTAATTTAAGCTGCAACATTGAGTTGGTCTGTGTTCTGTGAAAATGATTTTGGTAGGTTTCATATTGAAAGACAAATCTAGGTAGGAAAAAGTAATAAAACTATAAAGGCCCATCTGCACATGATATTACAAGGAAAACTTAGGGACCATTCAGTTTGAGGAAACGTTTCCTATTTTCTTTTTTTGTTTCTACTTTTCCTATTTTCAAAAGTTTATACTTTATACAAGATAGGGAAAACTTTTCTTGTTTTCTATTTTCAGTTTTTCCTCATAACTTTAGAAAATGGTAAACAAGGTGAAACCAAAAAAACACTTTTCTCAAACCAAGTGGTTCTTAGATATCTAGATGTCTATGAACTCAAGATTCAAGAAAATTCTAAGGTAACGAGTTATAAGTTGTGATTATTAGGATAGATCGAAGAAGGTAAGCTGTTGTTTTCTCTACCATATCTTTATGTTCTTTCTTGTACCACTGTTCATGCTTGTGAGTTTCAGATTTCTCTCAACTCGCAACCTCATGAATAGACCTGGCCTTATACCACATTGGAAAGCTACCAACCTATCAAAATTCCTTTCCTTTCCTTCCATAAAAAACCAACTTCTAAGTTCTAACAATCTAAACCTTAGTCTTTGTTTGGCCGTTAGAAATTAGACAAGATAAACCCATTCAAGCATCGCATCCAATCAAATCAAACAAAGTTTAACACATACAACACCACACCTTCAGAAGACGTTTCCCACTTCACTCATTCTAAAACCTCTAAAACTACTCAGCAATAAATAACAAAGGATGCAACTATCATACAAAGTGCTCAAATCCTTGTATAAGGCTATAAGCAGATACGGGTATCGTAAAAGGAGAGTGAGATGCAACAATTTAACAATTAGTCACAAGAACCAGTTATTAGAATGGTGAAAATTGATTTGGCACTTACGAATTAACGACAACCAAACATGTAATTTGTAGGGTGTTAGCAAGTAAAGAAATGTATAATTTGCACCTCAGCGATCACTTCTGCAGAATTAACTCCTGTCTCTTCTCTTAATTCCCTGATGGCTGCATTTCTTGGATCCTCACCTTCATCAATACCACCCTAAAAGATGCCACCATTAACATGATTATTACAAACTTACAGTACATCATCCCTTTCAACAAACAAAAAACTGAAAGAAAAGTAAAAGCACAAACTCATCAGATTTTCTTTTTTTGTTTGTTTATTTAGTTACCATCAATAACTTTTTCACAACTCCCACGCTTGTGCAACACTATGCTATTGTTTCAACTTTTGGGGGATTTTTCTTTCTTTCCTCATAGAAAGATTATTATAATTTTTGAAAGTTGAGTTCAGGTTAAATTAACCAATTGGTCCCTGAACTATTTGAGAATTTTCAAATAGGTACCACAACTAAAAAAACATTACGTCCTTTGAAAAAAAAAAAAAGTCCTACCGTTAGTTTTCTGTCGCTGAAACCGCAAAAAAAAAAAAAAAAATCATTTATGACAATTTTAAAAATTAGAGACTCCACTAGAAAAATAGTTTAGGGGACTATTTAAAATTTCTCAAATAGTTCAAGGACCAACTGGTAATTAACCTTGAATTTATTTTTACTTTCAATTGGATTTTTATTTATTTTAATTTATAGAGATAGATTGCAACAAAGAAGAATCACTGACCTGAGGCATTTGCCAAGCATTGGGAATGTCGAGCCTCGAAGCCGCGAAAATCTGCACACCAGAGGCAGAGATAGTTAAACTTTGATGAATAAAAAGCGGAAACCAAAATCTTAAGGATTAAGAACGAACGAAGAACCTTTTTGTGATTGTTCATGAGACAGATACCAACGTTCCTGCGATAACCTTCTGGAGGAGCTTCCATCGTTGCGAATGAAAGTGGCAGCAAAGAGAATTTAACGTGTTTCGAAGGGTATTTCGGGAAACGAAAAATGGTGGAAGCAGGAGAAGAAGAGTAAGCGAATCGGCATAAAGCCATTATTATATCAAGGGAAAGGAAAGAGAGAAGCAAAGTGCAAAATAGAAGGCTTTATAATGGGCCATCGAGGGGGCTTGTTATTCTCACCCCTATTTTTTTTAATTTCACCCAATAATTTTTTTTCAATACGTTGTGGTGGGAGGACTGGGATTGGGGTAAAATGCTTTTATGGAAGTGTTGAGGGAAGACTCCAAGACAACAAAGTTTAAGGAATCCCGCTTCGTGTCTTTCTTGAAAAATTCATACAATTCCATTTTTGCTTCAAAGTAAATTTTGGAAAGAGTTATAACACTTCTGTGAAAAGTAGTTTCTATAAAGCATTATAACACTTTAGAAAAAGTACTTTGCAAATTTAGTTTTTAAAAAGGGGTAATATCGAGAATAAATTAAATTACAAAGGGAGGTGCATTTAGCAATTGCATTCATATACAAATAAAATTCAAGACCCAAAGAAATACATTTGTGAAATTAGCTTGCAAAAAGGTGGAAAACATAAACAACATAAGGAGTTGTTAGCTCACAAAACTATTGGAACTAAAAGAATGTGTCCCTTTATACTCAAAGGGAGACTTGTGAAAAATGTCATATAAAGACTTTTTGTACCCAGATATCATAACCAAAAGGTGGTCATGCTTTCCTCCTTTGATACCCACTGTAAGATGTCAGAAACCAGAAGGTAAGGAAATATTTCTAAATATGAAAGCACAACAACAAACAGAAAGGTGTAACTACAAATTTATTCAAGTATATGACTTTTGATGAGCTGCATTTAGTTTTTTTAAAAAAAATATTTATTGTTTACTAAATTGTAACTATCTTCATTGACGGCTTCTGTTAGGAGTGTTCGTTAGTTGTTTTGGTTTAATTTTCAAGACCGACCATGAGTTAAACGATTTATTATTAATATTCGGTAAGTTTTAAATAACCGTTAAATTTTTTTTATATAGCATTTCTAAACATGTAATTTTGCTAACAAAAATTATATATATAAAGTTTTTAAGGTAGGGAAAACATAAAAATTATAAAATAAAAAGTATTATATTAATGACGAAAGCGGCGTGTAATAAAGTTGAGATAGTTTGTTTCATGATATTTGGATATTATTTAATTGTGTTTGTTTTTCTAGGTGGAAAGAGCAAGCTCCTGTGGAAATGGAGCTATGCGGAAGTAAAAGGGATCTCAATCCCATATGAGATGCAATTACTCGTTCAATAAGTTTAAGTTGAACTAAGTCAAGAAAACAACCAAAGAAACAATAAGGATGTTTTCGAACAATTTGGATATGAACTTGTTATCATAATACTTTTTTTCGTTCTATTTTAAGATAATATTTTTTGTTTATTTTTGTAGCTCAAGTTTGTTGCGGATATAGACTATAGTAAGTCGAGATAAAAATGCTTAAATTCAATTCAACCTTATAAAATGATATTCAATCTTAGTTTGTACGAATTTCTTTTGTAGGTTAAGCCCAAATCAGTAATAATCAAATTAGACTATTTTTCTGTCTCTTTAATTCATGTTTAAAATATCAATAAAATTCTATATTTTGTTAGATGAATTTAGGTTGAGTAGATCTATTTTGTTATCTTTAATGAAAATTAAATGAGGAGTGAAGAAGATTGAATAATAGAAAAGAACATTAAACGATAGATAAAAAAAATTGATTAAAAAAACGTTAAAAGAAACGTGACAACTTATAAAAACTTAAAGTTATTTTTTTCCTATTTTAAAAGCAAGTTAAAGTGGTTTTAAAATTTATTATAAAGTTATTTCAACTTCCTTTTATTAAAAAAACATTTTAAAATATTGTTTGAAAATCGAAAACAATTTTTTTCCATCACTCCAAAAAGAGTTGAAGGATGAAAATAAAACAACTTCAATAATGTCATCAAACATTCAATGTTGTATACTCTTTTTAGTTTATTTAAAAACTTCAAATTATTAATTTTTATATAAGTGTAGATCCATTAAATTATTTAAAAATATATTTTTAACCTTATTTAATAGAACATATCAGTACAAAATAAGTAAACTAGATTTTTAGAAAAAAGGCAAATCATTTGCACTCATATTTGTAATTTGTTTATTTATTATTACTTAAAAAAAAACATTCTAATGACAAGTTTGTTATTTTATTAGTTAAATTTAAAAATGGCAATGAAAACGCGACGTGGAACATTATGACCGAAACAGGTGTACATTATGTGCAAAAAGGGAAGCCTATTTTACACATGAAAACAAAATTGTTTTTTTTCTTTCTTTCTTAAGAACAACAAAATTATTGTTGAAGGAGTAAAAGTTTGGTTGAAGGAGTAAGAATATGGTATAAAATAATTGAACTAGTATGGGAAACAAAATAATAATTCAACAACTATTTGCTAAACAACCAACCAAATCCAAACATATGTAACTTAAAAATACAACAAATTGAGAGTGTTTTATTGTTAATTTATAGAAAAATAAAAATAATCCGTGACAACAGTGGAAAGACCGGAAAAGTACCAAAGCCAGCACAGGCAACTGTGGGACCATCCTAACATCACCTTCACAGCTTCTTCTACCGATTGAAAAACTCTACCAGCAGCAACAACCTCTGATTTCTTCTTCCACTCTCTTTAGGTTATGGTTCTCTGAGAAGATTGAGCTTCAACATCAACAAGAAGAAGAAAGAAAGAAAGAAGAAGAAGATGGGAATTGCAGTGGGAGGGGTTGATTTGCTGAGTGAAAAAGCGGCGATGATGAGAGAGTGTCTGCAGAAGAGTGAAACCATCACAGACAACGTCGTCACCATTCTCGGTTCATTCGACCACCGTCTCTCCGCCCTCGAAACCGCCATGCGTCCAACTCAGGTACCCTTTTCTTCTTCCCCACAAAAATGGAGGCAGATTTTGGGAACGGGTTTGGTTTGTTTCGCTTAAAGATGGGGTTTTGGGAAATGGGTTTTGTTGGGTTGACCTGTCTTTGACTTGGGTGCAATGGGGTTTTGTTTTGAAGGGATTCTTCGTTTTTCAAGTGGGGATCTGAAGGGTTGTTAAAAGTTGGAACTTTTTCATTTGGGTTTGCAGATTAGAACTCACTCTATTAGGAAGGCTCATGAGAATATTGATAGGACTTTGAAGGCTGCGGAGGTTATATTGGCTCACTTCGATCAATATCGTCAGGTTGGTTTTGTTCTGGTGCTACCGTGATCCCTTTCTCATAATGTAGCTTTTTTTTTTTTTTATTATTATTCAAATGAAGTTGCTCTTTGTTGAATTGATAAATTGAAATTACAACATCAAAATCTCTGTCACCGAGAATATGTTGTTAAATTCAGGTTGAAGTATGTGTCCTTTTTATTTAGAATGCATGACTTGTTTCAGCTTGTCACTTGTGTGTTTTTGTTGTTGCAATGTTGCTTAGTTTCATTTTAAGCTTTGTTTCTATAATCTAGCTGAAGGTATACCTGTTTGTTGCCTATGTTTGCTTTGATCAATTGCAAACCTGAAGGTCTGGCCCTTGTCTCATTTGGTCAACTTAACTGAATTTTGCATTATGATGTTATTGCAAATTTTGTTTTGGCTTTAATATGATTTTATTGAAATCATTCCCAAAAAGATGAAAGAGGAGATATGTTGAAGTTGAAAACAAAACCTCACATACAATTCTCAACAAAATGGCCAAGAACATGCCTTGAACAACTACAAAATTGTTAGGTATCTAGAGCAACAAAAGAAAGGTGTTGTGGAATACTTTGGAAAAGAAAGGTGCTCACATGACTTATATCCAAGCTACAAGATGATGTGTAAATATAAAAAGAGAAGGATGTCAGTTAGTTAGTTTTAGTCAGCTACTGTTTTTTTATCGCTGTTAGGTAGCAGTCTATAAATATGGCAGGTCTGTTGTATTTTAGATAGACTGAATGATAATCACAAAGTGCAGTGCACATTTCCTTGACCTCTCTGTTTCTCTTCTCTTTCCTTCTATCCTCTCTATTCTGTTTCTTCTCTCTTTCCCTCTTTCTTTCTCTGTCTTTTTGTTTCTTTCTCTTTCCCACATAAATTCCTAAATTCTATAACACAAGACATGTATGATGGGGTAACTACTGGTGTAAGAACTCCAAGAAACAAGACTAAGGACTTAACTGTAGGAATAATATTACATCAAGTGCCCTTAAGTCCTTACTTGTTTACTCTAGTCTTAGATATGCTTACTAGTGACATACAAAAGAGTATCCCTAATTGTTTGCTTTTTGTGGATGATATAGTTGTGATTAAATTTAAGAATGTATAGAAGCAGTTAAATTTAAACTTGAGCTTTGGAGACAAACTCTAGATTATCCCTAGTCCTAGTTGCATGCTTTCTGTGCATGATATAATTGTGATTAAGGAATCTAGAGAAGCAGTTGAATTTAAACTCAAGCTATGGAGACAAACTTTGGAATCAAAGAGTTTTCACTTAAGTAGGAATAGCACAGAGTATACACATTAAAGTTTTAGCAAGAGATGGAAAATATGACTTGGAGGTAAAAATGGGAGAAGATGTATACCACAAGTTTCTAAGTTTAAATATCTGAGATAAATATGATGGGGAAATTAATGAGATGTCACACACAGGATACAACAGGATGACTAAAAGGGAGAAAGACATTCAAGGTTATTTGGGATCACAAAGTACCTATCAAGCTCAAAGATAAGTTTTATTGTATTGTTATACTTCTGAGTATACTCTATGGTAGTGAGTGTTGGACTTTAAAGGACAATATGAGAAAAAGGTGGGAGTAATATAAATGAGAATGTTAAGATGGATGCATGACCACAAAAGAAAGGACATGATATAAAATGATTGAGTATGAGGAGATATTGGTGTGGCATGGTTTGAGGAAAAGATGACAGAAAATAGGTTAAGGTGATTTGAACACTTGCAAAGCTAGCCATTTGAAGCACTGGTGGGGAGAGTAGATTGAATGGTATTTAGTTCTGTGACAAAGGGGAGGGGAACAGGGAGACCAAGAAGGACATTGGAGAAAGTTGTTAAGGGGATTTCCCGGTGAATAATATCTCTGGAGATTTGGTCTTTAATTGAGCCGAATGACTTCATGTGATCTATGTTGCTAACCTTACCTAGTAGAATAAGGCTTTTATTGTTGTAGTTGTTGTTTTCTTTTCTCCTCCAAGTCATGTCTTCTTTTCCTTCCTTTATATATATATATATATATATATATATATATATATATATATATATAGTTTTGAAATGCTTTCTGTTGGGCTGAACTTTGATACTTTAGCTAGTTTGGAAGAGGATGGGTAGAAAAAATTTCATATGCTCGTACTTTAAAAAATTGATTTACAAGATGTCAATTTCAGGACTTTTCTCCTCCTTTTTAAAAGATATGTGGTACATATATCTCATTTGCATTGATCTATTATACAGGCAGAGGCAAAAATACTTAAAGGGCCACGTGAAGACTTGGAAAACTATCTTGAAGCAATAGATAAGTTGAGAAGCAACATTCAGTTTTTTGGTAGTAAGAAGGGCTTCAAGAGTAGTGCTGGCATTGTCGTGCATGCTAATAATTTGCTAGCTAAGGCTATTTCAAAGCTAGAAGATGAGTTTAGGCAGTTGTTATTATCTTACAGGTATTTATTTTTGTGCTTAATGTTAATCTTTTGGCATGTTTGGTGAAAAATTTATTTGCTTACATGAAATCAATAATCATTGATGGTTGTGTCAGACTGTCAGGAAAATGATGTTTCATCAGATAAACTGATCTCTAATGCTAAACCAGTACAATTGCTTGTGTAATAGTTGGTTCTTCCAACTGCTTGCTGCTAATATCTAAAATTATTGAATGTTTCTTATTTTTTTTGGTTTATTTACGTATGATGTTAAATAAAAAACTATCTTTGGTGAGTCCAATGCATTTTGAAGTGTGTTGAATGTTGATGTTGTCTGTGGTTCTTAGTTGTTGGTTGCCTGGCTGTTTCCTTGATTCTATTTATTATTGAAATATCCTCAAATTATTTAGGAATCTGATTTTCCTGATAAAAGGATATGGTTTCCTTGACGCATCTAGGGAAATTTGCCTATGAAGTATGGCTATTTAGTAAACATGTGATTCTTTTCTTCCTCTTGCTTTGAGAAAATATTGTTTATGTTATCATTATATTTTCTTTTTATTATGTGTGTTTACAGCAAACCTGTGGAACCTGAGCGCCTCTTTGACTGCCTTCCAAACTCAATGCGACCTTCATCTCCTGGCCATGAGGGTGATCCTAGTGCTAAGAATCACCATTCTGAGTCTCACAACAATAATGCTGAGGCTGTTGTATACACACCTCCTGCTCTTATACCACCAAGATTTTTGCCACTGCTACATGATTTAGCTCAGCAAATGGTTGGAGCTGGTCACCAACAACAGTTACTTAAAATATACAGGTAATGCTTGTTGTTTAGTTGTCAGTTATGTTACAGAAGGAAAAGTTTAAATTGCCTTGTAGTAAAGCTCTATATTTGAAAATTTGTACTGAGCATGAAAATTAAAATTTTATCATTTAGAACATTACCACATTCAAGGATGTTCAGTTAAAAGTATATGAAGGAAACTATTTAAGAAATGCTTGTGAATTAAGGAAGTGCCTATTGGGGATTGATTCTAAATGATTAATTTATATAGGCCTGTTAGAGATATAAAATTGTTCATAGTCCATTGTCTTCTTATGTTTCTAGCGTGTAGTTTGGTGGGTCAATAATTAGCTTGCAGTTCAAAAATTCTGTCACTTGATCAGCATTGTGTTGTCATTATTCTGGTCAGTTTCCAGCCAATCATTACCAACAATCTCTTAAGATTTTCTGTTTTTAGATCCCAACCTTGGTCTGTTTGTGTTACACATCATCATTGACTGTGAGGGGTTCTAATGTAAATATGGGGAGGCGAGCTTTTGTCTTTTCTAGCGGTGCTGGTATATCTTAGACAGATATGCCGTCATTTATTGCGAGTTCTTATGTTTTAGGCTGCTTTTTAGGAAGAATGAAATGGAAGCCATCTCAACGTAAAACAGAACTTTTATCTAAGCAAAGCTCTGCATTTATATCCCAACATTTAGCATACTACCATGCTTATATCTTAAGAAAGTGCTTGATAATATTAGGGCCTCAATCTGTACAGTAGTGGATTAAGGTTCTTATGAATTAATTTGGAGGCTGTTTATGTTATTGGATTGATCCATTTATTAGTCTATGTGGGGGACTGTGGGTGGTGTCTTCTAGATACTGATCCCTGGGAAAAACTTGTCTTATGCTTGGATTCTAGATTTTTTTAGTTTGCAGAGTTATGGTTATGTGGTTGGTAAGAAAACCATTCCTAGGTCCTGAACAGGTGTTGCATTGCTACCTCTAACCTGTTCTAACCCAGTCTAATTCATGCTGAGAGATTGTGGAGCTTGAAAATTAATTAGATAAATTTATAGGCTTTGTGGCAGTGGCTTAATAAACAACATGATTTTGACATCCCTAGGTATAATGCATAAATGTACTTATAATACACATTTCCAACAATGATTAATATTAGTACTGTAATTTAATTATGATTATCATCATTATTATTATGCAGGGATGCCCGTTCTAATGTATTGGAAGAGAGCCTCCAAAAACTTGGAGTGGAGAAACTCAACAAAGATGATGTTCAAAAGCTGCAGTGGGAGATTTTGGAAGCCAAAATTGGAAACTGGATTCATTTCATGCGTATAGCAGTAAGATGATTGTAGGATTGGTGCTGTTTTTTTATTTTTGTCTTCGTTATTCTTTTAATATCTTTCAAATATGTAACTATACATGAACAGGTGAAATTGTTGTTTGCTGGTGAGAGGAAAGTTTGTGATCAGATATTTGAAGGCTTTGATTCACTCAGTGAACAGTGCTTTGCTGAGGTGACTACAAACAGTGTCTCTATGCTACTCAGTTTTGGAGAAGCAATTGCCAAAAGCAAGAGATCCCCGGAAAAATTATTTGTACTTTTGGACATGTATGAAATAATGCAAGAACTTCATTCAGAGGTATGGCTTTTGGCATGCAAAATCATGAATATTCTGTTACTCTTTGGTGTACTGGTTTCATAAATCTTATGAGGTCAATTTGTAATGTTTTATTTATATTCCATAGCCAATCAGAACTCTCCTTATTTATCATAGCAGCGTTAGTGGCTATACATGTCAGTGACATTTCAATTGGATTACTAATTTATCTGTAGTTTCCTTTTCAGTTGTCTATGAGACTAGTAAAAGGCCCCTAATTTAATTATTTATTATTTTTTAAGAAAGAATATTCTACCGTAAAATCTCAAGTGCCTGTGCCTTTTTTTTGTGTGTGCTTTAAACTTTCATGTCATGGCAACCATGAAGTTTGTCATGATTGCTAAAATCCTATACGAAACCTTGCACTCTGCCTTATGTTTTAACATTTTTATGGATGTATTCTATAACTAGGGACTACCATGAAAAGTGACTTTAATTTTGGTCTTTCACATATACGTAAATTTTATCCAGAACCTTAAGTTTTGAAGAACTATAATATTGATACTTTCACCATTTATAACATTTATGAGAGAAAACCAACTAGTAAATATAAAAAGTCTCTGATAGGTCCTCCCGCTTATGTCTAGAGGCTAATTTATGAAAATTAAAGCATCATAATTCTCTCGTTAGTCTCATCTGCCACAGTTTTTACTTTCAACCTCTGACTGATAGAGGTTTAGATTAGTCACCACACTAGATGTGATATGTTTGACATTCATGATAAAGAGTAGGTTTGGGTGGTTGTTTTGTACATAAAACAAGTGCTAGGCATATTGTGGTGGTGTTATAATCTTGCAATAAACTATTTTACCTGACAATTTGTAGATTGAAACACTTTTTAAAGGCAAAGCTTGTTCTGCAATAAGAGAAGCTGCAACTAGTTTGACAAAACGTCTTGCACAAACAGCCCAGGAGACCTTTGGAGATTTTGAAGAGGCAGTTGAGAAAGATGCTACGAAGACTGCAGTAACAGATGGAACTGTCCATCCTCTAACAAGCTATGTAATTAACTATGTGAAGTTTTTATTTGAGTAAGTTCAGCTATGTTGTCATCTGATCCCAATTTTGTAGCCATACCATCAATTATTTCTAGCATTTTTTGCTGTGTTTACTAATGACAAAAATGTTAGTCATTATTGTTTTTGTTATATTATTTTTTAAAATTTATTTTACAGTTCTGCGGTTTTCTGCTCATGGACTTTTTAGTGCATTTCTTTATTAGATATGCAGAGAGATTGGCATGCCATGCCACATAATTCAATCTCTTAGTTTCTAGGTGTTTCTTTTGTAGTTTATTGAGAGGATGTCTTATTGATAGAAGTGGTTCAGAATTTAAAGGAAATAATTGATTTTTATTAAATCCCAATGGCTGTGCTAATGTGGTAGCAGCCTTAGGCTAGGGTAGAAGATACAATATGAGTGAACTCAGCCTCCCCTCTTTAATTAAATATGCTTTATTTCTTCTACTATCTCAGCCTGGGCAAGTCCCAACTAGCCTAACGAACTAACAGACTCCCTCACTAATAGACCCCAAGCTAGCTACTTCTTATTGGGTATGGCTCATACTTCGCCTTCAGAAAATAAGCCACTCGCAGGCAGGGTGAGTGGGTGGGGGCCCGAAAGAGTCACCCCGGCGGGGGTGCAGGGGGCAGCGCCCCTAGAGCTTTTCGAGGCCTGGTACTGTTTTGGGCTTGGGATTTATTATTTGTAAAGTTTGGGTTTGGGCCATGAATAACTACGGTACTTAAGGTTTTTAAGCCTATATATTTCCCTGTAACCTGAATGCATTGTAACAAGAGTGTGAGGAGAATATAGAGAAAAGTTGAACGTAGCTCACATTGGGTGAATCAGGATAAGCACTATGTATTATTTTTCTTTCCTTTCTCTCTTTCTGTTTTCTCGATTATTGTGTGATTGTTTGGTACCAACACTTCTTGAATTTGGATTGAGCTTAACTCAACCCCGAAAACTAACTCATGAGGTGAGGATTGCCCATGCCTTTATAAGCTCTACTTTAGCCATATCTATAGTCAGTGTAGGATCTCAAAGCTACTAACGAGTATCTATCACTTATTCACTTAACTTCTAGCTTTGTACTCATTTCTTTCTTAATATTTTTCTCCCTAAACGAAAATTTAAATTTTACAGTTCAAATTGATATCTTTTGTTTATGTTGCCAAATACATTCAATTTATTATATTATACTAGTGGATTTTGGCATGTACTAATAGCACTACAGTAGTACTTGACAATTATTTATTAGTATGGATACTAACTTTCTGGTCCTATATATACTTATAGTCAGGTCAAGACGTCAAGTACAAGTGTGGTACTTCTAGTGCAAGCCTAAGCTCATTAATACACTAAGACTCCTAATGCTAGTATTTCAACATATTTAAGTAGGCAAATATATTGAAAAATAGTTATGGACTTAATCAACCTAGCCCCAATTAGTTAGATTGTTATAGAAATTATGCTTCATGACTGTGGTTTGTCGGGTGGAGCGTTTCACATTCCCTGTAATACTGGGACATGCTGTGCTAGTGGGAAAAATTTGTCTTGAAAGTGATTTGCTGTGAAGTTAATAGTAATTACCTATCCTGAAATAGAAAATTGAGGATATAAAAAGAAATGTCTTAGTAAAGTTTTGGAGAAAGATAGACCTTGCTTACATGTGCAAGAGACTGGTCCCTATGTGTATTTTAAATTTATGTAGGGTCAGAATATTGTGCCTGATTGTCCATGAAATTCATTGTAACTGTAATGAGTATTGTTCTGCAGCATGTCTGTAGTCTTGCAAATGTGTTGTTTTAAACCTTGTCAGATCTTAACTGAACCATCTTGTTGATATGTTGTGAACTAATTCAAGATTTCCAACTATTTTGAACTGAGTGTTGTTTTCCATGTTATAAAATGTTGATGTCTATAACGGAATTGTGCAATCCCATGATTCTGTTTTATAATTTTTATATGCAAGAGAAATTATTTCTTAAAATTCAGTTTTCCTTCCTTATGTAAGAAGAATAATACTTCAACTTGTGTACTCTTCTCCAATGTCTTTATAAATTTATTCAGGATCTTCATCATAGATCCGATCTTCACATATTTGATCTGATCAGAATTATTTAAACTTTGCAGCTACCAATCCACCTTGAAGCAACTTTTTCAGGAATTTGAAGGTGGTGATGATTCTTCACAGCTAGCATCTGTAACAGTGCGAATAATGCAAGCTTTGCAAACCAATTTAGATGGGAAATCAAAGCAGTATAAAGACCTTGCGTTGACACATCTTTTTCTCATGAACAATATTCATTATATTGTCAGATCGGTTCGGAGGTATGTCTTCATGATTTGGTTATTATTTTCTTTGAATCATAGTTTTATTGTATATCTTGGTGTTTCAAAGTCAGTTTTCCTCCTCACTTAAAAAAAGTCACTTTTCCTCCTAATCCTTTTCTATTTTAGGTCTGAAGCCAAGGATTTGCTGGGGGATGATTGGGTACAACGTCATAGGAGGATTGTGCAGCAGCATGCAAATCAATACAAAAGAAATGCTTGGGCAAAGGTGTTGTTCTAGTGACCTTGGTGACTGTTGTCTTGCAGCTTAGATGTCACTTGGATATTTTGTTATTAATGATAAAGGCGTCTGAGTAGATTGGTTTAAAATATCCTGATGTTTGGTTGCATGTAAATGCTCAATTTATTCTAAGATTAATATTTGTTAAAATTGCCTATATTTTAATTTTGATTCTTTTCCTTGGCAGATTCTTCAGTGCCTATCTATTCAGGGCCTTACCTCATCAGGTGGTGGGAGTGGTACTGCTGGTGGTGACGGTGGACCTGGAAGCAGTAGTGGTGCTTCAAGAGCAATTGTGAAAGACAGGTAGCCTTTCAGTTGCTTTTTTATGGACTTTTGTCTGGGAGAGTAACTTTTTTTTTTTTTTACTTCTTTTGACATGTCTATGTGTATTGTGTTGTCAGGTTTAAGGCATTCAATATTATGTTTGAGGAACTCCATCAGAAACAATCTCAATGGACAGTTCCAGACACAGAGTTGCGAGAATCTCTTAGGCTAGCAGTTGCTGAAGTCTTGTTGCCTGCCTATAGATCGTTTGTTAAACGATTTGGGTTTGTTCTCATTTTTATTCACTTCAAAAGTTATTATGTCATTCAGGGGATTATTATCTATGGATGTGAAATCATGTGTTTGTCCCCTTGGTGACAAAAATACATATATAATAATAATAATAATAATAATATCAGATCCTATTGAAAAGATTATATAATTTTGAATTTCTTTTTAAAAAGGGTAGATATTTTTTCTCTCCTTAATATTTGGGCAAATTTTACTTCATTCCCGTGTAAGTTTTGTAAAACTCAACTTTAGTTTACCAATTTCAACAATTCCAGTGCTTTTTAAAATCTTTTTAGGGTTCAACTGGGTTAAAGTATGTTTATCAAACATGAGTGGTGGTTTATAATGCAAGTCTTTAAACTTTGTGCACTGAAAGTGTTTCCTGTTTAGGATGTAACTTGTAGGGAGGTCAACTGTTATTTATCTTGAAACTTTTCAACTATTAATGACAATCATTTAGTAGTTAATGAAACGTTTCCTTTTTCAACTTTCTCATTCATCTTACAGTTTTATGCAGTTACTGATTCACTATTTAACAATTCATTTTTTGTTATGTTTGCATTTGATGCCTTGTGGGTTTTTATGTGAACTATTGTCTTGCAATGAGTGCATAACTGGGAACCTGCTATGTTACAGGCCTCTAGTGGAGAGTGGAAAGAATCCTCAGAAGTACATCAAATACTCAGCAGAAGATCTAGACCGAATGTTGGGTGAATTTTTTGAAGGAAAAAACATGAGTGAAATCAAGCGGTAAAATAATTGCTAATGAGGTAAGCATGTTTTAACTTGTGAATGATACTTAATGCCTTTGTTGTGGGTTGGTTTCTTTTCTCATTTGTTTATAATTCACCAGGTTGTATTTTGTGGCTGAAAAGGAGTTATCATTTTTGTCTTTTGGGTACTGCTACGAGTGTGATAAGATGGTGAATTGCTCTGCTTCCGTACATTTTGTGTATAGTTCACTTTTTTTATTTGTGGCGTGAGAAGTTAGTCTTCAAAGCAAATGCATGTCTGCTAGTAGAATCTCCGTTTATTGGAGCATTGATTTTTTGAACCACGTGTACAGTGTTTGTGATTGTGATTATATATATGTAACACGGGATTTGGTGTGTAATACTCTACCATCAAATTCCAAAAATTATTTTTTAATTGTTTTGTTATTTCTATTTTTAAATTTTGCATGCTGTAAATGGTACATTCGGATGTTAGGAAGGGATGGAATAGAAACAAAATGGAAGAAATAAAAAGACATGTTGGCAAAAAAAAAATATCTGCTGTCCACCCGGTTGGAAGTTTAACATCTTCTAAAATTATGGGAATGTTAAAATAAATATATGGACAAAAAAGGGAGAGAGAATGTCAGAGGATTTCACAAAAATACTTTAATTCAAATATTTCTTGGTGGTTTGGTTGTGTTCAAATTGCTAAAGATTTGTACCGAAGAGAAATATTAATAATGTATTTTGAAATGTTTTTAATATATTAGTTATAATTGAATGCATTTGAAGTCAATTTGTGATATCAAGAATATGTTTAATTTTTTAAGTATATTTTTTGTATGAATTCTGAGTTAGTTATTATTAAAAATTATTTCAAAATATACGTATAGGATAACATGTCAGTGTTCTTCAACTATGGTATAACTTGTTATCGTACTACTAAAGAACATGTGTATGTTAGTAAATCTCTTTAAAATATTATTTTTTTAATAATTATATTTTATTTAAAAGTTATATATAGATTCATTTAAATGTAATTTTGATATGCATATATTATTATTAGATTTAATAAAATAAATAACTATATTGTATTTAATAAAATATTTGATATTATTAAAAATATAATAAACAATAGTATTGTATAAAGGAAGTCATAGACTTTCGCTATATAAAGGAGTCATCTGAAGAGAGAAGAAGACACCATCTTACCTAGAGAGATGAGGGTCACTATTCTAAGTGAGAGAGGATGATTTGTAATAAGGAGGATTTTCTTAAGTTTGTCCAGAAAAACTTGTAATGTAATTTGAGATAATGAATATTTGTTGAGATATTTTTGTTGATATAGGAGGTGTTGAACCACATTAAATTTATGTCTTTTGCTATTTCTATTGTTATTTGTATGTATCCGCATTTTTTTTTATCTTCATTGTGTGTGAAGAAGATTTTTTCTCAACAAATAGTAACTTGAATAGTGACACCATCATCATTATTGATGACTTTATTACTATCAAATTAACCTTAGTTTTCTTGTTGCATATTGCTTTCAGGATGTTCATAGCTTCATGTGTACTCATGACCCAAGCTAACATGACTAACTCTATTGTATTGGATTGTGTTTTTAAAGTGTTCGGTCATATTCGATCCAACTCAATTAAAACTCAATTATGAATAAGTTTGATAACAAATTTTATTTTTTTGAACTCATCCCATATCATATAATTTAATTTACTATATATATATATATTATTATTAAATACAAAATGTATTAGTAAGTTTTAACTTGCATAGTTTATTAAATTATTGTTAAATCATCCATATTTTTTCTTTTTAAGTTGTTTTTATCTTTCTTGATTTTGTTTATGCTTTCACATGCTAATATCATACTTTATTTCTATCTAAAATAAAAATATTGTATTAACATTAAAATCATTAATTATATTAGTCAAATATTTTCACAATTTGATTTTTTTATAGTACATTAATCATCATATACTTATAAAACTTTTGGCAAAAATAAATTATTGTTCTAAAAAAAATTATCTTTAAAAATAAAATACATTTTTATATATTCAAAATCAATTAACCCAATCCATTTATGATCGGGTTGAATTGAATAGGGTTTGAAAAAAAAAATTACACAAACTCAACCCAACCCGTAAAATTATGATATGGTTGGACAACGAGTTAACCAAATCGGACTCGTGAACATCCTTACCAAACAATTCATTAAAAATGTCACTGAGATAACAAAATTTTCACATTTATATTCACAACAAAGAATACAATACACAAAAAAGAATACAATACAAAAAAACATGACTTTAAAATATATTTTTCATATTTAACCATAGTCATACTTTTGTGTATTTTGGATATGAGTGACAACCTTTCTCTAAAATTAGAAAATGTGAAAATTTAATTTTGTTATGATTTGATGTTTTTAATGAATTGTTTTATGAAAGCAGTCAACGAAAAGAAAACCAAGGACAACTTGATAGTAGTAAAATTACCAATGGTGACGATGGAGTTATTATTGAAGCTGTATTTTTTGGAAGAAAAAAACACGCACAATGAAGGTAAAAAAGGATATGGACATACAAATAAAAATAAGATAAAATGTGTGTGTGATATCCATTAAATTTGAAATGTTTGTTTTTAATTTTTCTAAAAAGTTTTTTTCATTTTTAATCCCTTTAATTTTGAAATTTCCACTTTTCATCTTATGTGTTCTCTAAACTATTTTTTTATCCCTTTATAAAATGTTATCTAAAGCATTCTAAAAAAAAGCGGTGCATTTCAGAAACAAAAAATGTCCATTTTGAAGGGATTAAAAACTGACATTTTTTTAAAGGGATTAAAAACAAACTTTTCAAATTTTAGAGTAGCCAACATATTTTATCCAATAACAATACAAATAGAAATGTTTTACAAATTAATTAAATATCTTTCTGCGAACGTTTGCTAGCTTTGGTTTGATTTATTTAGTATCTAGTCTATTCAATGATTTAACATTGTTTGTTGTTGTGGATTGCATTAGAGATACCTTTGTTTTCCAAATATTTTCTAATGTTTTATTAAAGTTATTTATTATTTCTTCAATTTTTAAAATTTTAAATTGTAACATCCTTATATTTTCACTTTTTATTTTTCAACATGTATAATATCTATTAATTAAAATTTCAATTTTAATATTCTACATTGAAAATCATGAAATAAAAGATACTGATCATGATAACATTTTCGAGTACTAATCATTCCCTTCCATTTCTTAATCCTATAGCAAGGGTACTTGATACTTGTCAGCGTATTTTTCAAGTTAATAATATGTTAATTGATTTTAATCTAATATGATTATTACAATTATAGTTAATTTTACATATATAAGTATAATTATTAATTTAATAACAATAATAATAGGGAGAGAGAAGAAGCAAGCATGGCCACGTTGATGAGTAAAGCGCCACGAATTCTATACAGCACCCAACACTTCGTGAACAATTCTGTTACGCTTCCGACAAATTTTGCTGCAATGGCTACTCACTCTGCTGGTAATCTCATAACCTAACCATTGCTAAACGCATTCTTATTCTTATTGTTAAGATCGATTCTCTGCTATTCGTTATGTTTGATTTGAATTTTGAAGGGACGGAGAGGACTTACAAAGAATCATTCGATTCCGCTGCAAACATGAGCTACGCTGATCACATAATTCCTCACATTCTGCATCTGTAACCATTTTTTTTTACTGCCTCCTTTTTTTAACAAATTAATTAATTCTCTCTGCTTTGGCTGAACAACTGTTGTATTCATATTGATTGGTTGTGTGGTGTTTTAATTTTAATTTCAGGTATGGATCATCTGCAACCTCTCGCGACTTTGAAATCTATGCCGCAAATGCTTCCTTTGAGGATCCACTTATGTGTGCCCACGGGTATGCATGCATATTGTTCTCTTATTTCATTTGTTTTGTACTTTTTTCCTCAATTACACACTAAACGCAGGATTTTAATTTTACTGCAGGGTGAAACAGATCAAATCAGCATTCTATACTCTTCCCAAGGTTTTGATTACTCCATTTCTTTTCTCCCTTGCTTTGGATTTTGCACTGTATCTAAATAGAATCCTAATCTTCCCTTATGAATAGTAATAAAACATTACGCCCTCTACGAATAAAGTTCTCCGTGAGTAAAGAGAAGAAAATAAGAATGTAACTAAAAATGAGTTGACTTTTACTTGTAAATTGAAATTAACTTATGCACTTTAACTTTTTTAAAAGCTAAGTTGGATAAGTTGATTTTAACTTATAGAAGAAGTTTTATTCGTTTGACTGACCCCCTTAATTTCTTTTTTGTATAAATGTGTATGGAGAAGTTTATCCTAATAGACCTTCGTGGTTGATTGAGATTCATCTGTAGTGAATATTTGTCAAAAGATATACAAACTTCTGTTCAAGATATAACGGCTTCTGTTTAGTAGGTTGCAATGAATCAGAGTCCATTCAAGCTTTTATTTGATCTTTTTTGTACTCACTGAAAGGATAATTGAAAGAGCATTATATTATATATAAATTTTTGCATAATAGAATTCTTCCTACTTTTGAGGTTGTCGTGCCCCTATCAACCCTCTTTCAGTTAATATAATGTCACCAAATTTTTAAGTAACAGTGAAAAGCCTTGAGCTTGTATCATGTTAGTGGATTATAAAGCATGTGAATAGTAGTAATTTAACAGTAAGAAGTGTCTTTTTATTTTCTTTAGAATGGAAGGTATTTTTTTTTAATATTTGAAGTAGATTAGTTATTACTATATGACTTATTTAATAATATATAAAATATCTTGTTTCAGGTCTCATTCTTCACTTTTTCTACTAATGTCGAGCTAATTTCCAACTTCTATTTGTTTCCATATACCTCAGGTATTTAAGGAGTCAAAGATAGTGGAATACAGTATCAAAGAAAATATGGTTTCACTAGGAAAAGGAGAGGTTAGTAAATCTGGTATCACTTAATGCAGTATGTAGCACTTCAGTTTTTGTTCTGCTAAAAAGTTCAAGTGCTTGCTTGATCTCTTACTGGAAGGTCCAAATTGATGAATGTTGCATACAGATATTAATTGACAATAAGCAATACTACAAATTCTTGGGGAAGGATATAAATATGGTATCGCTAATCAAGTTGTATATTGAGAAGGGTAAAGTTGTTCGCCATGAGGACTGGTATGTATTAATCTCCTGAACACACTGTTTTCTGCTTTTCATAAAAACAAAACTCAATTTGACATTTTAGGATTATTTTTTACTCCATACTTCTAATAGTACTGAATAAAAGTTCTGTAATTTATCCTATGTTGTCTGAGTGGCATATTTTTGCCACTGTATTGAATTGAAAATTGTTTTATACACAATCTTGAACATCTATTTACTTAGTCATAACTAAATATTCATACCACTATGTGCTCGTATGTATACTTGCATCTGCATGTGTGCATGGAGAGAGTGAGCATGTTTTTCCATATAAACTAAGTACTAGTGATTTCAAGTAACTCTAGAAGTGATTATGATTTTGTGCTTGTTACAACAGTATAAAACAATCTCAGGCCTTAATATGTAAGGATTATGTCAGGTTATTCTTTTTCATTTTTAATATGAACCTGATGAATTTACAGCTGAGTACTTGATAATTATAAATTAGAAGAGGATTAGATTTATAAAGGCATTTTCACTCTGAAGTAGAAGCCAATATCTAATTTGATTTATTAACAAATATCATTGCCAAGGACTTTACCGAGGTCATTCATGTCAGACAATCTGCTTTATAATTTGTAAACCTTATCAATTTCCAAATTTTGTGATAGTAAGGGGATTATGTAAATGATTTCACTAAACTAAATTATATATAATTTTGGGCCCTAGAATTAAGTCCTTATGGCCCAGGTAAATATTTCGTCTGTGTTCCAAAAAGCAAATATTTCTTCAATTCTTTGAACAAACTGTGTAAGCAATAATAGTTCCTCCTATCCGATGTGACTAAGTTTTATGTTTACACCCGATAGGTGGGACAAAAAACCAATTTCAAATAGAGAAACGGTGAAGCTGCCACTGCTTGGTCGAATAGCAGAAATGACTCGCAGGGGATCAATGCTGGCAACACATGTGCTTATGAGGTTTGGGAAGGACCCAAATGTGTGAATAACTAAAATCCATGCAAAATATTGTAACTTTATTATACATGGGCCTGTAAATGGGACTTGATGTTCTTACCTGACGTTGTTTGTCAAGCGTGTATGTATTATCATGTTTATTCCTTCTTGTGGCTTTGATAAATACTAGAATGTTCTATTTTGTATGGAACATAATTTGTGGAACTAGTAGGACCAACCCAAGATTAATATGTATGTATCTCCTATTTGTTTATATAATTCAAAGAAGCACATTAATGTATGTGTGTAGTGTGTAGTGTATGGGTGTTTTTCAGTTCAGGTAAATATTTTTTTTGTCATATAAAATAGATGTTAACATATAATGATAAATAAAGGGATTTGATGAAATAATATTCACATATTATAGTTTTGGCCACTTATACACTTAATGCTTGTTTAGGTTGCACATTTTCTTGAACTTTATTATATTTGCATGCTAGGACTGAATTGAGTGAATTATATGTTGCTTGATATATTTAGCATGATGAGAAGTAAAACATAATATGAAGAAAGAGGATGGAAAATGGAATCCTTGGTATGTTAGGTAACTTTGTTTTCCCAAAGCCCCTACTTTGTTTTTTCTATCCTTACTTGTAAGCCCACAAAATAAGGAAGGACCTCAAAAAAAAAAAGAAAAAAAAAACTAGTAAGGAATGTTTCATATAACCTTAAACTTTTTTCTAGCCATTCTCGTTAAGTTGAATGACAACCTCCCTTTTTGACTGGTCATCTGTGATGTCTTAGCCTTTAGAAGAGAGGTCATTCCTACACAACATTCCCCCACTAATGATCTTATGGATCCATCTTTGTTTGACCCCAGCTAGCTAGTTGAAGGATCCAAGGTCACTGCACAGGTGATGCTATGAATGTGTCTGAGAGAGATGTCCACAATTATACACTGATTATTGGGAGTTCTAGATCCGAGAAATCCCTTACTTTCATGCAAAAATTCACTTGTAGTAATAGAAAAAGAAGAGAGAACTGAAAAGAGGGTGGCCTTCTACGCATAAAGGGAACACAGCCAGCCATTCAAACTTTATTGTTTTTTCTCTTTCTTTCCTAAAGACTGCAAAAGCTCAAGGTGTGGAAACTTTGTCTCCATGCCAATCTCATATGCCACTATCTCCCTTGCCTCAAAAGTTTGGGGTGTTATGGGTCGTTTTGGGTGACAAGGAACTGCAATATTCAAAGCAAAGAACAAAAGTTACACTGCCTTTGAAAAGTATCAACATTTTGAATGCTTTTGAGCATTAATGACCCCTAAAAAGAATACAATTAGAGGGGTCATGCTTTTCAAATTCTCTTTATCTTTACCTTTTCTTCCTTTATAATGATTTATGGATCATATTTGTAAGATTTAAAGCATCCAAAACGACTGGTGGCAATATCTTGGTATCTAAAGAACCTTTTGGCCGTTGGGATGCGTTGGTGCAATGATCATAGGTTACAAATTTATGACGATAAAATAAATAAATTGAAGAAAATTAAATAAAATGATCATATTGTACGAAAGAGTTCCAATAATTGACATTTGATAAAAGTCACTCGTGACCAACATGATGTTGGTATAAGTAAAATTGGATTTAAATATCTTAATAAAATAAAACTTGTGCAACTTAAGACTGCGTATTAGGGTTATATAGGTTCTACTAATTAAGAGGTGTTTGTTTGTTTTCAAATTTTATATTTTGGTTGATATATTTTTATGTAAATTATAAAAATATCATATCACATTTATTCTATTTTCTGTTTTTAAAATATATGGATTGGACATTATTGTATTTTATTCGTAGTATTTGTTTTACTGAATATATCAGAACAATAAACAATTTTTTGTGTTAAATATTTTTTTTTGGTGTAGAACCTACGTAACATTTGTTAGAGATTGTTCACCCGTAAAATGAAATTTCTAATCAACTAAAATCTCAATTAAAAATATTAATCTCTTATGTAAAAGGTTTGAATTGGAGAAACATAAGTGTCCCATTTTTGTTTCCAAAACATGACTGATGATGTTTGGAAAACAAAGTCATGGACAAAAGAAAATAAATCTAATGACACAACTAATTAAGGATTCAGTTTAAACTTCTACCTTTCTCATAGACGTGATTTTGAATATCTTTACACCATTATTCTTACTTGTTACCTTGGTGGACAACTATTTCTAAGGAGATCCCCCTTACACCTAAAAATCTGTTGAGTAGTTGCAATTGAATGCTTGTAATTTAAGGCTAAATTACTACGTGGATCTTTGTTGGAAGCCCCAACATGCCTCTCCATTATACCAATTTATTATTCGGAAAAAGATGAAAATTGACACACACAAAAATTCTAGAGTCAAATAATGGCTGATACATTTCGAATTAATTTGATTTCTTCTTCCCTCGTTTTGTTTCACCTTCATAAATAATAAAAGAACGTTGTAACCTATGAACTGATCCGGCTACATCATCCCTTGTATTAGCCAATAATTAACAACACTCTGCTAATTAATTATAAGCACAACCAAGTGACTGTATACCGTTTTGCATTATAATAATTCATCGGTTATAGCACACTCTAGATGATTTATATAATATTTGATGAAATGCCAGCAGCAGCCTATAATGGACTGCTTCTTCATAAAACAACATTTGATAAACATTTTCAATTTTCTCTGGCTTGATCCTAAAAAGATTTAGTCTAGAAAAGTCTCTTTTTCCTGTCGGATTGTGTATAATTCATGGGGATTGATTCAACTCTCTGTCCCTCTTCAGCAAAGCAACCTATGTGATGGGATTACTATATTAATGTTGGAATAGCACCAATTAATGTTAGAAGTAGAAAATCTAGAAAGAGAATAGTTTTCTTTGACAAAGATATTTATTTAATATTTGATTTTATGGTCAAGTCTACATATATAGTATACAAAATCAATGTAGATATGGGCAAATTAATAAAGATGTGTGAAAATGATTTTTGCATATTTAAAAACATTAATCACACAAGATTGGCTTTTTGACAAAAGAATTTGTGTTATATCCCACAATCTTGCTCTAATGGGTACGGTGCTCAAGGATATGGATCGACTATAGTGACAAAATATATAAACTGGCGAATTCACTTTTACATAAAATAATTAATAGTTAGATAGTGGACAACATGCGCATCGGTAGTGATAAATCATATATCTATATTGAAAGTGGTATATTAGACTTAAAAAATAAAAAGTATCAATAAAAATAGTTATAATGATTAATGGATAGAGTTTTCCCTTTTTTCGAATTTGATTCTATAATTAGTTATAAAAGTTTGTAAGTACATAGGTAAGTTTAGTTATTATAGCACCGGTCCCATTTTATTTTTTTTTTGTCTATAAGCACACATATGTATAACATTTTATAAATAGAATTTAAAAGATTTTTAAATTTCTTTAATTGAGTTTATTGTTACACTTTTAAATGTTGTTTTTGGGTTCAATACTTCTTTTAATTGATTTTAATATAAAAACAACCATAATTTACTAGTTTATAAAAAGAAATGACTCATTTTAAAAGGATAACTCCATCTGTTTACATGCAAGTAACACATCCCAAGTATAAAAAATGCTAACAACACATTTTAATACACTCTTTTAAACATTTTTATAATTATTGACTATAATTTATTGGAAATTATAATTTTTTGCTAGTCTCACTTATTAAATTAGTTAATTTTTCTTCTAATTTGTAGTTTTTAATAAATTTAATTAGTAGTGGAGTGTGTGTTAAAAGAAGTATGTTCAATAATGTATTGCTATCAATCATCTTCAAGTATAAATATACATGTAGATATTGAATCAATTAAACATGATCAACACCGTTGAGTTTAGTGAAAGAGATTAATCTTTCACAACATAACATATTGTGTATGACTAACATTGTTTTAGATTGGACTTATCCACATAACGAGTCATCTTGACCAAAAATATCTTAGACCCAAAATATAGATGTTGACTAAACTCAATGTCTAGACATTTAATATGCATTTGTGAATGGTAAGATCATATCCCAATTTGGAGTAATGTTATTCAGTTATTATATCAAGATAAAGTATTATTGCCTTTGAGATTCAAGATGACTTAGTTCTCATACTAGGGAATTAAGTCCATTTCATGTTTCTATAAATCAACATTATTGTATCAGATAAAATATAATATAAGGATTATTATTCTAGTAAAATATTTATTAACTTGAGAGTCAACTTATTCTTGTTGGAGAACCTAATGAGTTTAGGAGTTTAGACATTAATCTACTTAGAGAATACCAATTAACATCCACCAAAACTCAATTCAAATCAACAATCTACAACAAATATATTAGTGTGCAATACACCTCAAACACGTCAGTTTGGTCCAAATATTGAAAAAATAAACATATTTTGTAAATAACAACTCATAAGAGAATTTTATTGTGTTGCAAATGAATGGTGGGTTTATGGTGCCCACATAATTGGGATCAATTTCCTCAACATAATACTTTTGCATGTTACTTCATTTAAAAAGATCAATTTCAACCATGCAACCATATATATGAATGTTCAAACTTAATTACTTTTACACTTTCACCTATCCAGTTTTCTCTTTATACAGAGGAGCAAATAATGTAAAGAAGAAAAAAAAAAGATATATTAATCTTAACCATTAAAACTTGTACCTTTTATAGTGTATATATTAAACATTTGTTCCATATATTTTCAATTCTCACTCTTTTTAAAGATTACAAAATAATAGTGGATTTCATTTTTTTGGTACTCACTTCCATGCACAAAAATGGGGTGATATACTAGTTTTATAAATTATTTTGATTACCACTTTTTTGGTAATCACTTTTTTTTATTGTATTTACTTTTTACAACGTTAGCCACCTTTTAGTCGGATTTCCTTACAAATATTTTTGCTACTAAAATAGTGACCGATGATACTTTGATATGTTTGTGACTGACATTTAGTATCTAGTTCCGTCTCTGATCTCAATATTTCATTTTAACTAAAAGATGGGGGTCGCTGAATCGGTCACTAATTGCGACCAGTACTGTGTAGTTGCAAACAATCAGTTGCTAAATCGTTTTTCTTTTTTTTTTTTTAGTGTCAGGCTCATTAGTTACGTCTAACCAATAATAATGATTGTAATTCTTGTGATTTGTGAATATGTAACTTTTATATAATGTCTTTAATAAGTATGTAAGTTTTACAGCTATAGCTTTTAACACAAAGGCGCTGTAATTTTATTTTTTTTAAAAAAAAGAATAGATACGGTACTTCCTTTCTAAAATTTTATAGGAATTCCATATACACAAATAGGGGTATGGTATATTACTGCTTCCATGCACATGTTCTCAGAAATACAAACAAAATTCCATATATGGGTTAAGTAACCTCCTCATGTGAAAAATATTATTTGGCTTTCCAAATGTTTGTGTTTATAAAGTCTTACATTGAAGGTGTATAGGCCGGCGACAAGTGTTGATTATTGAATATGAACAAAATATTTTTTAAAAAATGATTAAATAAACGATTTGTTCAAAGTAGGACTAAAAAATTAATAATTCTTGTTTATCTCTACGCATAATTTAATTTATGTAAATTAAAGATAAGAATTGAAAATAGTTTCTATTGAAGATAGTTTCCATTATGCTAAATTGAAAAGAAAAGTTACACAATCTTTTCGAAAAGGAGCCGTAGGTTTCTTGTAAGTTAGGGAAGGCACATATTAATTCACAGGCTTTTTTTTTTTTTTGCTAAAGAAAGGCCAATTTAATTTTTGTCTCCTTCTTTGCATCTTTTAGTGCATTAAGGATCAACTTATACCTATCTTTACAAGCCTTTGACACTTTGCTAGCAATACTTTGGGTCACTTCAGTTTGGTTATAACTTTTCTTTTCCTACTTTCTTTGAAGGAAAAGAAACAAGAAAAAGAAAAATAAAATGAGTTATTTATTTTTATGCTTACGTAGTTATAATTTAAAGGGTAGGTTATAATGTTTAAAAAGAGAGTTTATAAAAAAGGGGTTAGCTTTATTCTGCCCGACCAGCATAGCAGCTAGCAACAAACCGGCAGTGTTTTCTCAAAATTTTAAAAATTAAGTAGTTTGGTTATTGATTATATATGTGTATATATATATATATATATATATATATATATATATATATATAATCTTTCTGGAGGAGTTTAAAAGAAAAAAAAAAGTTGCAAAAATATTTAACATATATGAACAAACAATTAATTATTTAATATATTATTAATACACAGCTTTTAGATATATTCAACTAAATGAGAACTATGATACCAACATTACGTTGATCCAAGTAAAACAAGATTTAAATTTTTTGGATAAAATTTTGAATTTGAATATTTTGGATTGAAAAAATTTCATTAAGAGAAAGGACTCAACTAATGATAACTAATCAAGTTTTACAGTAAAAATTAATTATTAATAAAATTGATAAATACTTCACACCTTAATATAGAAAAAAGAGAACTAGAGAATTATTTTTAAGAAAAATCTGGGTTGATATTTTCAGCAAAAGAGTTCTTGGAACGAAAAAAAAAAGGTTAATGCACATAAAAAGTTTAAATCATGGAATAATTCACAATTTTCAGGTATAAAAGCTATGCCAGCTTTAAACAAGTGGCATATTTTGTTATATATGGTTGGTATTTGATAGTTAAAATTTTTCCCTCCATTTTTGAGGTGAGATTATGTGTGTGACAATTGAAAGGAATAAAATAGTTCTCTTTAGAGTCTTAGGAAACTAGCTCGTATAGGATTCCAAGCAGGACATTGGAATGTATGTACTCATTCCAACTAGCGTGATGCTTCTCAATGATATTCACACTTGATTTTACGAGTTGCCTTTCTTTTTAACCTCTACCATTAATTTGAAACTTTTGACAACTTGTTTTTTCTTTGCACAATGCTTACGCTATGAATAATTCTTTTATCCACCTTTTCAAGATCTTTAACTTTTTTCTCTTTAATTCTGGAGTCTTATTTCCTTACAAATGTACTTCAATTGTATTTGCAAAAGCATATATTTGACGCTTTTCGAGTAGCCCTATATTTGAATGAGAAACATCATCAGCTTGTTTGTTAAGGTAATAGGAATCAACTAAAATTATATCACCAACAGTGTAAAGACTAACTGGTTTTAATTAACTCTTAACTATAAAAGTTTACAAGAAATATAGATCATTATTATATCAGGTAAGAACAATGTCCAACATAATTAGTAGATTATTAATTGACTCCTTAAATATATTATTAAGGGTTTGATTTTTAATCATATGAATGGAAAAAAATTTGTTAAGAAAGATAAAATTCATTTTAATGGTTTTTCCGTCTTGAAAGAAATTAATCTTTAATTATTCTTTGCGGTTACTGAAAAAAATTATAATAAATCAATTGGCTCAAAAAGAGAGAAAAATAGAAGACAAAAAAATGTAAATATAATAAATAATGTAATTGCTATGAAAAGGGAAAGCATTTGCACTGTGCGAATATTCAAAATTCAAAAGTCTAAATTATCATTTTATTTTAAAACCATGTTCATACATATTCTATTATATTAGCTGCTATACCTTGACCACTTTTATGCTAAAGAGAAAATGACAAAGAGGGACTCACCATCATCCCAATATGTCATTCAACAATTAATTATGCGTTTTGCATTCAGCTTGAATGCAAGCAAATATCGCATGACAAATCTTTAGTGATACTTATAAAATAAAACAGTTTATTTAATTCTCATTATCGTTATTGATATTAATGTTTACTAGCTCCTCACATAGTTCAATTAATAAATTAAATTGATGTAAACTAACTGTAAAAAAATTAATAGTTCTTACATATTAGTGATAGTTTACACTGCATAATTTAGAGTCAGCTTAGAAGATGCGAGACCTTGAAACATTGAAAAGATAGGTTAAAAAATCTTTTCGAAAGGAGGCCGTAGGTTACTTGTAAGTTGAGGAAGGTACATATATTTGGACTAATTCACTGATTTTTTTATTTGTTGATGTAAGGAAAAGGTCCATTTAATTCATGTCCCCTTCTTTGCATCTTTTAGAGCATTAAGGATCAACTTATGCCTAAGCCTCAATATGACACTAAGGTCATTTGACTCATTTCAGTTTTTAAACTTTTCTTTTTCTCACTTTCTTTTAAGGAAAAGAAAAATAGTTCTTTATTTTTATGATAATGTATAAATAAAAGGATGGATTAATAATGATGTTAAAAAAGATTTTTTTTTAAAAGTTATGTTTTATTTTACAAATCCAGCAACAAAACAGCTAGCAAATATACAGGCAGAATAAGTCTCAAAATAGTGAGTACTTTTTGTCATAGGCTATTTTATACGAAGGAAACATAATTTTTTTTAGAGGAATTCGAAAACATGTTGACAAATTTATTTATTTATTTTGCAGAAAACATGTTGTATGTTGAAATTCATAAGAAAACACGTTTGCAAAAATATTATTAATACATGAATTGTGTTTAGCAACCATTTAAAGTATCGTAACTTATAACTTATATATGATTGATTAACTTATAGGTTTGTTCGTCAACAAAGGGTTTTGGGAAGAAAACCATTTAATTACATAAAATGTTTGAATCGTGGAATAATTATGCGGTAGAAAGTTTTTGCCATCTTGAAACATATCAAATGCAATATTTAATCAAGTGATTTCAAATAAATAATTAATATGTTGAAATTAAAGATAAATTTTTTAAATAATATTTGAGTTTGATTCTTAACGAAAGTAATTTTTTTTATCATATTTTAGTAACTTTCTGACTAATCTCTAGATTAGTAATGATCCATTTTCTCTTGATGAACCAGAGAGTTAAAAAAAATGTAATATTTTTTGGATAATTATATTATTAATGCTA
Source organism: Glycine tomentella (assembly GCA_007407185.1). NCBI lineage: Eukaryota > Viridiplantae > Streptophyta > Magnoliopsida > Fabales > Fabaceae > Glycine > Glycine tomentella. Next base: position 557,581 of record PYAF01002184.1, on the reverse strand, counting down.
AATATTTACAAATGTCATTAACGATTAATTTTTATAAAAAGAACTTGCATTTACTTTAAAGTGAAGTCTCCTCTCCTTCCCTCTCCATTATATTTTTTTCATTCAACTAACTTGAATCCAGACTTTAGTTAAAGAGATGAAATCAATTTCATTCTAACAATATTTGTTAATTACATGGTTGGTATTGGAGAGTTTTAAATAAATAAATAAAAATCCTCCATATTTTTTAGGTGAGATTATTGCTGTGACAATTAATACGAAGGAATAAAATAGTATGTACTCATTCCAACTAGCATGATATGATACTCATTAATGATATTCATACTTGATTCAAAGAGGTACGTGTTCTTTTTAACTCCTACAATATAATTCATGATAAAACGATTTTGAAACAAAAAGCTTTTGACGACTTTGTTTTTACTTTAAATTGCAGAATGCTTACGCTATGAATAATTCTTTCATCCCCACCTTTTCAAGACCTTTAACCCTTTTTTTTTTCTTCTTTTTAACTGTATTTGAGCTGATCAACTTGGACAACCATCATGTATCACCTTAATGCTTGTACTCATTAATTACGTATAGTAAAACATCCTTAGCAAGCTAGACAGAATACACAAGACTAAAATCAATTACACAGTGTACATAGTTTATATATATATATATATATATATATATATATATATATATATATACATGTATACTTTTCAAACACTACCAATATATAGTTCAACTCTACTCTAGGGAGATTGTCAGCTTAATTACCCATGCAATCTAATTATTTTAATCGCAAGATGCAGTAAACAAGTTCCAATGCATACTCACTTTTAAGTGGGAGCAAAATGTGAGTTTGTTAATGCTTATTTTTTTTATCATGTTTTATTAATGTTATACATACATTTTTTTCTCTCTTTTCAGATATTAATAGGATAAAGTGGTCCATATACATCATTTTTGTTCAAAATATTGGAGATTCACATTTTGATTTGAAGGAGGTGTATCTAATATATGTATGAGTAAAGCTGATATAATAGTACGCTGTCCTGACAAGGAATTGTATGAATGCCAAGCATTTGTGACTGCGAAAGTCCTGTTTCGGAAACAGAAGGCCTGTAATTTTCAAGTTGCTTTCTGAAAGAAAACAGAAAAAATGGATCCCATATAGAAAGTGATCTAATATATATATATATATGCTTTCCTCTTTTTGGCTTCATTTTTCCTTTTTTTAATGCTACAATATATTACTAGTTTTTTTCCCCAATAAATATATGATGGAAGTTTGAGACTTTTTTTCAGGTATTGGAAGTTTAAGTTTTATAATCTTTAATTTTTGCTTACAATTTTCATAATAATTTCCACAATAAAATTATAGAGAGAAAAAAGACAAAAAGGATTATGAGAATTTTTAAGTAAAAACAATGTTATTTTGTTCAAATTTCTCAAGACAATTCAATAAGATATTTCTATTGACTTATATAACTTTTTAACGTGTCATATAATATGGAGCATAATATGTATTAAATAATATGAAAATTTATAATTAATACATATGATAAGAGAAATTATATTTATATAATTCTTTATATTAAAGTTTGTATAATAAAAAGACATAGAAAGAAGAGAGGGAAATATGCTATAAGAATTAAGATAACCGATGCGAGAGGAAGAAATATTAAGTAATCTAAGACTACCATGATTCTTATTCATTCTCATGACATATACGGTAAGTGTTATTATTATTTTTCTTGTAAATTTAAAAATAATTTTTTTCATATAAATATTAGTTGGAATCATACGATGATTTTATACTACATGATAAAATAACGAGTAAAAAATATAAAAAATAGAAATTTATTGAAAAAGAGTAAAAAAATATTAAGTTAACATTCATTATGTTATTTAATATAGAAAAAGAAAAAAAAATATAAATATAACAAAGTTTATGATGTGATAAAAAAAGGTGTTAAATAAATATTTAAAATAATTAGATATTTATATATCATTATTTTTAATTGAATGAATAATCATGCGATAATGACTAGTGAATGGAACACACAAAATTTTATTCGAAACAAGAAATTAAAATATATTTAGTTAGAACAGCAACCAAATTACATGCAAAAAAGATTGAAACATATTAATTAACATATACACAGACTCATTCTCTTCCTAAAGATACCATGCATCTGCATCCAAGCTTGAGAAATGCAGATCAAACTATATCTCTAATATAACTTTTCCATTCATGTCGTTCTTTCCCCCGACCCCACTAAGTGTAGCTGAAAAACAAATACAAGAGAAGAAAAAAAGTAACACTCAAATTTAACAAAGAAGATTAATTGTTTCTCCATTCCTATCATCACAATTCTTGTATGTTGAAATTAATTTGTTTATCAACTAACTCTAGGATACCATTGTCTCCACCTAATGCCACACCTCCACTTTCATCTTCAATGGCTATGTTCAGATCCAAAGAGAGGCTAGAACTTTCATCTTTCACTGTCTCTTTCCCTTTGTTTTCAGCACATGGTGATTTTCTCAGCTTTGGTGAAGAGAAGAAGCTTTCGCAACTGAAAATGACAATGGCATCCTTGAGAGGAACAGATTCACCACCAGGAAGTGTTATGCTTCCACTTTGAATTGCTTGCTTTACACTCTTTTGAGAAAAGTAATCAACTTGATCCAAGTCTTCCAAGAAGAACACCCTGTGAGGGTTCTCATTCACTGCTTCCTGGAATCTTTGAACATAACTGCTTTTCAACTCTTCTCTTGGCCTCTTCCTTTTGGATTTTTCATCAATGGAATCATCATCATCTTCTGGGGAAGAGAAACTACCCATGCCAATTGTGACAAAGTTGCTATAAGAGCCAAAAACAACTTTAGCTAGCTCCCTTGAGATGCTCTCTTTGGCTTGAGAATTCACACCAAGAAAGAACATCCATGTTTCTTGATTGTCTTCTCTCTTCATCGAGTGGTTCTGATCTCTCTTTCTCATTCCTGATCTACAATGAAGGACAGTACTTGCAATCTCTGGAATGACTTCTTTATGCTGTGGAACCTTTTTCTCCAAGGCATCACACAGAATCTTATGATTCTCAGCATTAGGTTCCTTGAACATTTGAGTGCTTTCCAAACCATCCACTGCTTCGCTTGAAGAAGCTGAGTTGGGGCTAGAGTTGGGATTTGACAGAAGATCTGGTTTTGGGACATCACTATCTGGCATGAACATTATAAAGTTGCTATCATAGCCATCATCACCAGTTTCAGTGTATAACTCACATTCTTTTGGTGACTTTTCTGATTCAGAAATGATTGGCCAATTTAGGTGGCTGTGGTGAAAGTTGGACTTTCTTTCATGTGAGGAAACAGAAGTGGGCGATGAAGGAGATGACGAAACAAAGAAAACTTGTTTCTCATTAACGGAAGGGTGTCTGTGTAATGAGTTGCATAATGAGTTCCATTTCTTGCACAGATCCTTAAGCCTTGCATTTTCCTGTTTAAGGGGGGAAAATCAGAAATGCTTCAAAAAAATAAATCCTATTGATAATATTTTTTAATGAGTAAAAATGTGACTATTATGATACAAACCTGATCCTCCATTATGTCACTTCTCTCTTCCTTACAATTTTGGAGCCACGTTGGCAAGCTACTAGTAGTGCAAACTTTCTTACTTATAGTGCTAGTTATGCTCTGAGCTTCTTTTTCAAAATTTATTGAGCAATCCCTGCAGCAAGTTAGATGGTTTCTGACTCCTGCTCTAACTTCAAAAGCCACATCCTTAAAAAATACCTTGCTTCTCTCCTGAGCTTGAAAATCACTGAAAAATGTGAAACATCAGAGAAGTTACAACAAAGTTCACAATAGGACAAGGAAAGAGAGGAAATTTAAAATAAATAAAAAACTAAACCAGACAATAATGAACTAAATCTAGAAGAATAAAAAATTAATTAATTACCTGTCAAGATTTAAACTTAGGCTGAGGCTGCCAACAGGAATTGTGAAGGGATGAAGCTCCCAAATGTTTTCTAGGGATGGGTGACATATTTTACACTTCATGTATGTCTTAAAAGTTGCAATCCCCATAAGCCACAATCTACTAGACTCCCCACTTCCGCATACCAATTTTTTAAGCTCCATGACCATGTGCTCTACAGAACAGAAGTAGCTTGTTTTTTGCTCACAAAAATTAGCCCAGAACTCAAACAACCATTTTAGATCACCTAAGTAAAGAACAACCCCTCTTCCCACATAGCTCTTCACAAGGTTTCTAACCTCCATAAGCTTCTGTTCAACCTCCTCCTTGCTAATGTTTCTGAAGCACATGAGAGGAAGGCTCACAAATTGCACATACCTCAAGTCTCCAGGAACATTTCCTAACTCAAACCTCTCCATCACTCCCCTAGCTACACCCTCAGCATTGGTCACACTCTCCCCCACAATAACTGTGTTTTTTCTCTTTACCAACTCACTCAACACACTAGTCACATCATCATTGTTAACATGGTCCAAATTAGGCTTCATGAAGGAGCCACCAACTTGACCAAAAGGTCCAGATGGAGACACATTATTACTACCACCAAGAACAACTTGATGATGAGGCTTAGTGATACTTTCTTTTGCATGAGCCTTTTGTGAACAATCTTCCATTGAAACAGCTTGTTCGACCCTTGTTTTCACAAGGGTGCTAGAGAAACCAGCTTCTCTCATGACCCTGCTAACACTAGGGTCATCAAGAATTGAAATCACGAGCTGCTCCACCTCAATCTTCAAGGCCAGAATATGCTGCTGCTGGTTCTCAATAGAACCACGGCGTTGGTGAGCCTGAGCACGTTTGAAGGCTGCAACCAAGGCATTGGAGAGTGAAGGGGTGGAATATTGAGGTGCCAGAAGAGGGCTTGAAGTGGAAGCTGGTAAACGGTTGAGTGCAACGTTGAAACAAAGCTCAAGAGCCTTGCACTGAAGGGGGTGAGAGTGACACTGAAGACAAGCCTTGCGGAGAAGGCCTGTGGAAGTTGCAAGCATGGCACTTGCAACATGAAGAGGTGTCACTTGTGCGTGGCCTCTTCTTGTTGCAAGATTAACAGCTTGCTTAACAACAGTTGCAGCCTCAGGTGTAAGAGCCTGAAGCTGTATGCTACAAATACCTCCTCTCATTTTCTCAACTAGTAACAATAACTCACACTCACACAGTTAAATATATATATATATATATAGAGAGAGAGAGAGAGAGAGAACAAACTAAAAAGATTAGACTTAGACTTAGATGAGAGTTAATGGAGTAGTTTTGGATCAGTGAGGTTAATTCATTTGGTTTGAAAGATATAGTGTGGTATATGGTAGTAGAAACAAACTAGAAAGCAAAGGGTTATCTATGCAATTTTGGCTTAGCTAGGAGGTAGGATATGGAGATAGTTATATCTGTATGGTGGTTTATACTTTGGTTTGGTACACTTATAGCAAGGCCTGGAAGATAGATATTGTGAGTGTTTTGTGCCTTTCTTGTCAGTGAGGGAAATTTTGGCTTTTTATATGAAAGTGGATTGGCTGTGATATGCAACTTTTCTTTCTCTCTCTTTCTTGTACAATACAATGTAAAGGTGAAGCGGGATTATGAAAAGCTAGAGCCTCAATATTATTGTGGGAAGTGCAAAAATAAGTGGCAAAGTGAGAACAAGCTTTAAACACTATGGAATGGAATAAATGACTTTTGTTAAGAATAAGCTGAAGAGAAGAGAGAGAAAAAGAGAGAGAGAGAGGACTGTCTGTCTGGTTGAATGGACAGAGGGAACAGTGGTGGTGGGCTTTGGGTAGCTTTTATCTGTTATCGAGGAGAGGAGAAGAGGGAATAATGGCTTGAATGATTGATGGAATAATCGCAACCTCCAAATGCAAACAGATTGCATGAAAACCAATGTTGGTTTGGTGCTAAAATATGACACTTTGTCTCTCTTCACTTCTAATTCGTTCCCCCGAAAAAGTTGGCTTTCCTCATCACCGTTTTAATGAGTCTAAATCATGGTTTTCTGTTGCGTGCCTGACACATTTTGAGAAATAAGATAACAACATCATACAGTATAATACAACAACATTTCATGAATTATAGATTCAATATACTATTACTTGTAAATTTATGAATTATTTGAGGATTTTTAATTAGGTTTTTCAAATTCAAAAGATTTATATTTATTTTTTTATAATTTCTGTAATTTGATCTTTCAAAATAGTGAAATTGTTATAAGTTATCATTTTCCTAACAATTTTAAATTATCATAAATTAATTTGAGAGATTCAATTACCAAAAATTGTAGTAAAAATTAAGAATTTAATTAAAAATTTAGTTTAAGGATCTAATTAAATATTCTCAAAAATAATTAAGGACTTAATTAATAAATTCAAGAACTTACTGATATATTAAACCTGAATTACATTAATTACATGGAATTCGTTATTAGGAATTTAGAACTTTGAAGGGAAGATAAAACAAAAATGATAGTAGTATACTTGGTGTCATCTTCCTTTTATGTCTTAAACAACCGCAGCAACAGAAAATTAAGTGCCTGATTAGTATTTTTTTTTTAAAATAACTATTACAAAAGAACGTTTAAATTAAAGAAAACCCCCTTTTTTAGTCTAAGAATGACCAAATGTATACGCACACTAAAACCTTTGAAGTTTCAAGTAAAGTACTCCAAATTTAACTAATTCAAGCATTTTCTAGTTATAACAAACATATTGTTCTTGGTGTAATTAATAAAGGTATAAAGGTATACGCAAAATTTTAAAAAATTATATTAGATATTATTATCTCAATTTTTTTTATCTTTTTAATCCTATATCATATAAATTTATGTTCTCGATCTCTATGTATATATATAGGGGTGTATTTAGTGAAAAATCTTAATTATTATAAAAAAAATGAGTATATGTAATCATAACTAATATATTATAATTAATCATCTAAATTACATATTTAATAACAAATCTCGCGTGATTTTTAATTAAATAAGAAAAATTACATGTGATTTGTTAAATATATAATCTGAACAGTTAATTTTAATCTAATAATTGGAATTAAATTAAATATTTTCATTTCTCATTTGACTGTTTAGGTATAATTGTGTAGTTCAGATTTATAATATTTTATTTCTAACAATATTCAAGTGTTCACTTTATATGCTTTCTCTCTTGTTAGCAATGCAAATTATCACGTCAGATGATAAAAAACACAATAACTACAAATGATAAAATTAAGAATTTCTTAAAATAATTTTGAAGCAAAGTAATTTTTGTTAAAAGAATTAAAACAAACACGCGCTAAATTTATTCAAATAACACCGTAAATGATTCCCGTTTTGCACAAACAGGGGAGGACAAACAAATATGGAAAAAATAACGGCTAAAAAAAAGGAAAGAGAGAAGCTTAAGCCCTCATACCAAAAAAGCAAAGTTGGAGTGAATTATTATTATGTAGAAGGATTGACAAAGAGTGCATGGCTTGAGTCCAAAACACTTTCAACTGTGCCAGGCCTATAATCAATTATTGGGCTTTGGCTTCCTCTCACATACTTTAGAGGGTGCGTCATATGAGTAAAATATAACAAAATTAATTCTGCATGTAGGAGTTGATTTTGGGGGCATGACAGAGAGGAAATGTTTTGTTGCATGTATGATAGAATTTTACATTCTGGTGTACATCTTAGTGTGTGTTTTAATAAGAATTGATGTTAAGGAGAATTGACTTTGAAGTGATAATGATGTATATTTTGATATTTTTATTATAAAATTAAATTAGAAATAAAATTTAGTATAAAATTTTGAATTTGACACATAAATTATTTAAAATTATTTCAATACAGAATTAATTATGAATTTTTTTCTTCAAACTTGAAATTATGAACATATATTTAAAATCAATTATAAATTTAAAATTAATTCTCCAACAAAAAATTAGACACACTTGAATAATGACCCTTAATAGTGTTACCCTCTAAAGTCTAAACCAAATATATAAAACCAAATCCTCTTTTAGCTATTTACGCACATAAAATTAATATGAAAACCTAAATTATTTTATCATAAATACTTCATCAAAACTGTACAATAATAAATTTGATTATTCTAATGCACACATAGTTACTTGTGAAGAACAAGCAAAGAGACAGGGACAGGGAGGATCGTAAAACTGACATTGAGATATTTTCTTTGTACGAAGAAAACAGTACTATAGAAGGGATGTAAAAAAAAAACAGCACATTCCCTGACATATGAAATCAGCAACAATAAACCAAAGATATGCACAAATCAACATAACATCATCTAAAGAAAGCATATTGCCAATTAAAAGCAAAGATATACACGAATCAACATAAAATCATCTAAACTTTCATCTCAAGATTCTTAGATTGCCCAAGGTGAACCATCCTCTTAACTAATGTTTGTAAAATTGAAAAACCAAGTGTTGATTTGCAGAAAGCACCAGCATACTTGGGTTGGAACACTGCACTTTGTTTGTAAGACCAAGTTCTGATTGATTTTGTGACTATCCCTGTGCTCTTTAAACCAGAAATAGCAAAATGTAAGACCAAGTCATGGTTTGAATACTAAATGATTTACATATAACGAGCGTGCATTATTGTCTGAGGGCAGGTCATGTCATGGTCATGGTCATGGCGAGAGCTATATAGCCTAAGGTTTTGATCTATTAATATTCCTTTCAAAAGACATGCATGCCTTTATCAAGGAGGAGATGGAATTTAGACTTGTACTTGACTTTGACTTGACTTGACTCAATTGTGAAGAGAATATTGTGGATCCCTCTCTTTGATATAGAATGGACAACACAACACATCCATTTCAAAATCCAAATTATTTTCATTTTTGGTACACTTTGTCCTCGACAGTAATACACCTTATATATAGACTTTTTCTCTCTTAAATAAGACCAAAACAAAACCAGGTTACATGGTTTGATTGAGTTTATAAATAAAGAGCCAGTAATTGTTTGATTGAGTTTGAAAAGAAGGAGACAATTGGTACATGAGAGTTGCAGAGAAAATGATGAAGATATTTTGAGAAATTGAGGGTTAATGACATTGACCCTTATTTTTGTTTCCATCATCATTGGATATCGACCCTTCAAATATTGCTTTGGATACCAATTCCGTATAACTTTTTCACGCAAAGTGATCGATGCAAATTGAGCTAGATTTCTTATTTCCGTCCCTCTTATTTTTTTTCTTAACCTCAAATTTCTGCCAAAAACCTTAATTGCAATGTTGAGTCACTATGTGTTTGATGGCCGTGCTATATATATTGAAGAAATTATTGAGTGGTTTTGGGTTATTATGGTTCTGTTAGTCTCTATATTTTAATGCGTTATATGTAAGATTGTTTGGGACCTTGGATAAGTAATGGTATAGATTGGTCCAGAGATTAAAGTGAATTTTAAATGAATCTTCTAATCTCAAACATTTATTTTATTTTAAGAGTTTAGATTGGTTAATTTTTATTTTTATTTAAGAAAGTATATGATAAAATAGTTTTAATGAGAATGAGAATAATCAATCTCAATCTTTAAAATTAAAATAAATATCAAGATTAAAAGATCACTTAAAAATTTACTTGTGTAATAATTGTTATTATTATCACCATATTATTATCATTATTATCATCATTGTCAATACAACTACTTGTTATATGTGTATTAAATAACTTAACTTTTTTTTATCGATCTTAATAAATTTAGTTTTTTTATATATAAATGACTGAAGGAAGAGTTTTATTTATAAGTAATTAGTGCAAAAAAAGAACTCCTTAGCTTAAAAGTTACCTATATATGTAGTTGGATGTAACTTATTTTGAAATATGTAATTGTTGTTGGAAGTTAAATAAAACATTGTAGTTATTTATAATAGTTGATGGTAAAAACTTTCACAAGAAAGATGACAAATGAGATTATTTCCTTTATAATAATTATAGATGAAAAAAAGGTAGAGAAAATTATTTTTACAATTGTAGACCAAAGAGTTAATCATATCATAAGTTAAAAATAATTTTAATTATGATAGAGATTTTAAATATTATTCACATGAGACAATCATACTAAGACCCTAATAAACGACAAAATTCTTTTTTTGGAGTAGTTAACTACCTGCATACCAAAGATTAAACAATGTATATTTTTACTTTGAAAAATCATTTTTACTTGGTAATCATTTTTACATAAATACATAATAACTATTAAAATAAATTTATTAAAAATATTTGTATTACAGTACTTTTAAAATACTTACTCAATAGTATCATAAATTGAATTATTTTTTATGATAGAGATCAAAAGTATCATTAATGAGAGATAATTATACCTAACACTATTATAGACCAACCATTATGGGTGACATAGTTCTAATTTAAAATCCTATAAAATCATTTTTACTTGGAAATCATATAAAATAATTTTATGAATAAACTATTTTTCA
>PYAF01002184.1:531288-543365 GCA_007407185.1 Glycine tomentella | reverse complement strand
TGATAATAAGTCAGAAAAAAATTGTCCAACAACATCAACTGTAACTTCTGAACAAGAAAATGATGCCTGTACATTTGAGCCTCAGGAAACTCGTAGATCATCTGTTGGGCGGCCATTGCGTCGGACAGTTGAGAAGATTGTGTCCTACAAGGAAGTTCCACTTAACGTGAAGATGCGCAGAGATAAATCAGGTATTTTCGTATCAGGTTCTCACTCAATTACCAATAACTCTATAGAAGCATGATATGCACTACATCCGGATGCTGTAGTGCATGGTGATAGGGTTCTATTGATTTTTTTCAATAGCTTCTTGTTTAGGGCTTTGCATCATTGAAAACTGATGTACTTTATTATGATCATCTTTAGATATGATAAATTGATAATATTTGATCCATTTGTTGATTTCCCTGACTTATCCTCTCCCCCCCTCATACTGTAAATATAAGTAAGTTGGTAGTTTTCCAAAAAGGATGAAAAAAGGAGTTCACAGCTAAAAAAACAAAAGGAAAAAGAGAGAATCGTGTGTCGAGAATCATTAGTTTTTGAAGATATAATTTTACCTGAACTACATTTTGTTGATAATCAAGTTTATAAGAAACTGTTTATATTTAAATAAATTTACCAAAAAAGTGATTTTGTTCAAAGTATTGTTAAAAGTAAATATAATATATAGTTATGAAAATGTTTTAGTCAGTACATATATTGATTTTTTTTAGGTATGAAAGCAAGAAAATATTTTTTTTTAAATGAGATAACAGAACCTTAATTTTAGAAAATATTGTTTTGTAATTAGATAACAGAACCTTAGATTACCATAAATTATGAATAATGGAGCGTGAAACGTAATTTTGCATGTTCCTCCCCCCCTCCCAAAACATGTTGATAGTGAAAATAGATTAGCATATATAGAACCTTACCTGCATGGCTGCAATGGGAGAGACAAAGGGAAGTTTAATCTGTATCCTGTATTTTATTTTCCAAAACTTATAAAATTTAATAAATAATGAAAAAGAGTTCTTAGATCATGAATGTGGGGCTGATGATGGAAGAAATTTGACTGAACAATAGAGGTCGGGACAGTTTAGGGTAGTTTAGGGTCCGTTTGTTTTTCATCTAAATTCAACTTTCTCTCACCTTGGTCTATGTTTTATATGAAATTAATTTAAATACGCATTTATATTTAACAGTTTAAAATTAACTCTATTAATATTAATTTTACCTAGCTTTAAAACAAGTCCCTAAATTGCTTCTATTGTTTTTGCTTTTAAAACAAGTTTCATTTGGGCCTAGGGGGTATGCTTAGGCGGATATCAAAATGGACTTCATATGGTAACCCACCCTTAAAAAGAGGGGATTGTTATTCCCACTCCATTTGTACCTAAGTTCGCACCGATTCTTCTTTTTTTATTTATGAAAATACCATTGACAGAAACACCTTTTTGTTGTTCATAATACATAATGAAAATGGTTTTCTGTCTTGTTGTAGAGTTGTGCCTTCGCATACAGTTTCCGTTGTGTATTATGATACAATGCAAACATAACATCAAAGAATTCATAATACACATGTTTAGATAGAATTTAGTTTACAAATATCGATCAATATCACCTGTAAAGTGCTATAAAAAAAATAGAAGTATCGTAACAATGAGTCCATAGAAAATACTATGAAATTGATAAAGTCTTAAAAAAAACTTCATGAAATTAATATCAGAATGAGTCTTTACTAATATTTACTACATATCCATGTTCTTTAGTTACATTGTATATGGTAGTATGGAACCTCCCACGAACCAACATCGTCATTGTGGTATCTATGCCATTGTGGTACAACATGAGGTAAAGAAACCTTATCCTTTAAATAAACCCATAAGAGAAAAAAACTTAAATTAAGTTTCCCAGCCACATATTATGAAAACTAATAGCAATACTGCAATAATATGGTGATCCAAAGGAGATGATGGTTGATCCCAAAATGGAAAAATGTCCAGCTTTTGTACTTGGGATAAATCGATTAACTCAATGTTATACTGGGTAACAACAATGTAGCGCATGTCTTGAATGGTCATCCACTTATCAAGATGTACTTGTGTTTTGTTGTAAACAAATAAAAAGGTTTTCAATTTAATCTGTCGATGCTTTGTGCCAAAGAGTTGAACATATTCAATGTGTCATTGCTAAAGTTCCCTAATCAAATCATCATGAATTAGAGCCCAAGACTTTTCACTTTTACCTAGCAATGTCACACTTGAGCGATAACCACAATGCATGTTTACTTTGACATCAACAATACAAACAATATAGTCACATAACTCGTCAGGAAATTCCTCTACCAATGACAACCCTCTTTTGTGTTTAGGTTTATGGACTACTTTGTGAGGCAAGATAGGAGGTGACATGCTATCTACAATTGTCTGCATTGTATCAACTCGCTCTCAAAACAAAGGAACATGTTTAGTGGATTTTTTTGACTTTGGTACTCCTTTCGTTTTGACCATATCTAGAGGAGGACACATTGAAGTAGTGTCTGAAAAATGCTAGTTTAAGAACATCAGTAGTGAATGTAATTTTCCTAGCCACATCAAGTTTTACAAATCAACATCATGCAAAAGCGACAACTCTCCCTAAGAATTATCATTCCATACGCAAAAAATGATAACCTCCTCTAATTCACATGAATGGATCGCAATGACATATGGTCGAACAAGTTGCAAAACATTGCAAGTTCGCACAAGGAAATCCATGAGTACTTAGTTTACAGTCAGAAGCACAACTGTCAATACCAACAACGTTATCACATTTGTATGAAACATCAAGTTTTCTACTTCTTGTAGAGTGAGTTATTAAACACGCGTTTTAATACATTAATGTTTTTCTCAAATGATACATTTTATTTTAGTGTGATACAATATAAATACATTTTTCATTACATTCTGACAATTGCTTAAATGTGCCATGTTATTTCGAAGTAGTTTCTTCAATTTCACACGTGTATCCTTAATTCTATTAAAAAAATGCATAGTAAAAAAATTGAAATTTTTAATGTAGGTTAAAAAATAGAGAACTCAGTTTTTTTATTTTTAAAATAGAGATTTACGTGAAAAAATTAAAACATTAAAAAATCTAGATAAACTCAACTTAAAAGACAAAACTTGGCAAAACAATCAAATGAGGGTAATTTTTTTTCTTTCTAAATTACCAAATATGAGTAAATTTTAAATTAATACCTAAAAATGGATAAATTATAGGTATTTTATGACTTCTGAGTACAAAATCATAAATTAATTTATGAATTTTTTTTCTAATGAGGTCATAAAAAAGTTTATGATTTCTATTTTTTTAATCACGATTTTGAAGTGGTAAATATTTTAATTTTTCTTATATTTTTATTAGAAGTTGTAAATTATTTACTATTTCAAAGTTATAAATTATTTACTATTTCAAATTTATAAATAATTTTATTTAAATTAATTATTGGAAGTTCATCTTTTGGTGTTTATCCAGACTTTTGGTGTTTTTGGTTAAAGTTAATATTTCCCAATAATTAAAAAATATTTGTTATCATATATTTTAATATATAGGCATTAAATTTAGTAATAGTTACTTTTTAATTAATAATATGTTTTTAATATATATAGATTTATAAAAAAATTCACACATTATTAAATAAATGTTTCTTCATGAATTTTAATAAATATATTATATTTAATACTCCAATAATTAAGATTATATATGAATAAATCTTATTTTTAAATAATAAAGAAATAGTTCATTTTCTTTACATGGAGAAGGTGGCTCGAGGTTGATCGCATATATAATCTTTTATTTAATTTAAGTAACTCTTTTAATTTTTTTACTTGTTTAGTAATTACTAAAGTTATATTATTAATTTAAATAAAATTATTTACGACTTTGAAGTAGTAAATAATTTATCACTTCTAATAAAAAAATTTAAAAATTTAAAATATTTATAACTTCAAAATCATAATTAAAAAAAATAATCAGAAGTCATAATTTTTTTTATAAATTCAGTAAAAAAGAAAAAAGAAATCAAAGTCATAAATTAATTTACAATTTTCTATTCAGAATTCGTTGAATATTTTATGATTTATTTCTTCTTAAATATTAATTTAAAATTTACCTCAATTTGATAATATAGAAAGAAAAAAATTTGTCTTCATTTGATCGTTTCACCGACAAAACTCTCATAATATATATTTTACTCTATACAAAATTCGAAATTGAAAATACAAACTAATTATTACTTGTATTACCGGTCTTGGTAATTATACTTTTCTTATGTTGATCAAAGTAAATGAAGTCATGTGATTATCTAAATGGTTTTCACATAACAATCGATTCTGCCGCTGAACATAAGTTGCTTTCTCTGAATAGTGCTCAAGCTATTTATTTATATCTTTTCCACCTTATGCGTGCATATTCTCGCATGCATTATGATTATCATCATGCTAACTTTAATTAGAATCAGATAAATTGCATTAGCGATACTAAAATGTAAGAGGGGGGCGAAATCTAGGAAATTCTCATAAAAGAATGTGAGTGTTAATATAGATTAAAAAAAACAAAGGTATTGTGTTTTTCTACCTTTTTTAGAATTTTCTCAATCATTGTCTACACTATACATTATTTTTTTTAATAGTAATACTTATTAGAATCGTCAAGTTTTATGTAGTAATTTTTTTTTTGTCAGATAAAATGAGTTGGATTAATTAACCGAAACGCCCATAATTACATTATAAAGACTTATGGTTAGTTGCGTGGTCCTTCCATCTATAACTTCCTCACATGCAAACGGAGAGAAAAAGTATCTGATTTGCTCAACATTCTAAAGCTGAAAACCGCGTCACAGCACGAATGAATAACTAATTATATTTTTTATTATCGGCAAATAACTGATTATCATTAATTTAGTAATAGAATTTATATCATTATCAAAGGCGTGTTCATAAAACTTTGGCTCCTTTTTTTGTAAGAACACTGTTTCGGTTCAATTTGCAGTAATGTTGGGTTTATTTATTTTTAAATCTTGGAAAAAAATTGTTTTTGTTCGATACGCAAATAATGAATAAAATTGGTAGTTGTGTATTTTTATAAAGAATTTAATTATGAAAAATTGATAGTAAGTTTTTTTACTGTCATTTAATAATAATTTTCTATGTAGTTAAAAATTACAAACTTTTAAAATAATTATTGGATGATTTTTAACTAGTTAACATTAGATTTTTTTTTATGTAATTGTATATTAAAATGTAGTTCTTTTATCAAACATGTGATATCAACGTAAATTAATATAAAAATGCACAAAAGGGGATAAAATTAATTATAATGAAATAATGAAAACATGCAACCCATTCACATAGAAGAGATTTCAATCTACAAAGTACAAACTAATGAACTATAAACTACAACAAAAAACTGTGTTTAGTAAATAACAAAATAGTTTCAAATTAGATTTATAATAACTACACTTATTGCAATTGTTTTATCTGGAAATTTAAAAATATTGTGATAACGATTTTTTTTAAAAGTATAGTGCATTTTCAAAATGTATTCGTCATATTTCAAACAGCATGTAGTTGAAGAAGAATATTGTACTACATCAATCTACTTTAAATCATTCTGTGTGATTAGAGTACTAAATAATGCAATTGAAAGATTGCAGAATAAAATGTCCTCTGTACTAAAAAAAATGTACCAAACCCATTTACAAGAGTAACGGTTATGTGCCATTCATTTCTCATCAAATAACTATTCCTTCTCGGATAACCCCCACACCTAGATTATATCAAATAATTAATTATTATATAAAAAACACTCTCTAAGAATCTTATCCTATCAGATACAAAGATAAAGATAATCTTTGCCAATTATTGCAGTGTTTCATCCACGCTGAGCTCCACTTTTTTTCCCCTGGTTCAACAATAGTTCATAAGCACTCAAATTACTTCTAGAGACCCATGCAGATTCCTTTTCTGCGATTTTTATTTTCTATTTTTTCCTAAGCAAATAATATATGGTCTCTTCCCTCAATAGAACTGAAATGTCTAGCATAGCATTAAATACAAATGTTGATTATATATTGAGAATTTTCTTACAAATGGCAGAAATTATGGCTTTTGAATAAAAATTGTTAACTGGTTCCCATAAAGTTGTCTTAGAGATATTGATTTTATACATAGCAGAAAATGGTATTCAATGTATTCGTAGACAAACGTGAAGGGCTTTTTGGTTTTTTCTTAAACTAAAGTTAATAAAAATTTGTCTGTATATTTAAACATTCTTCATCCTACTACTTTGGTGCATGGACATTAGGAAACCAAGTGTGAAGAGGGTATAGAGGACCCACACGGTTGCAATGAGATCGATGGCAACATTTTCTTACCAAAACAGTAAGTTAGGTGCTGCATAAGCCGTTATTCTTTTCCCCCCTTTTGATCTAAAAAGATTGAAACTTTACTGTGAAAAAGAGATACAAAAAGGACCCACCGTTATCTCAATTGCCCCCTTTGGTTATTTTTGGTGAAAACATTTTTTTTCTTCTCCGCTCCCTTCTTTGACCGGCAGATATGTAATGTAAGATATCATGCAATGTACATAAACATAATATCTCTCAAATTCTGTGCTCTTATTAATCCTTGTGTATAAAACATCTAGATAGTTTATAATTGCAAGTGATTACCACTTTTCACATCTTACCTTAGGATGGTTAATTTCTTAGATGATCCAAATATCATTTTCAGATAGCGGGAAACCAGAT
Organism: Glycine tomentella; assembly: GCA_007407185.1. Classification (NCBI taxonomy): domain Eukaryota; kingdom Viridiplantae; phylum Streptophyta; class Magnoliopsida; order Fabales; family Fabaceae; genus Glycine; species Glycine tomentella. Next base: position 536,590 of record PYAF01002184.1, on the reverse strand, counting down.
TGTGTAATGATATTTACATAACTTTACTTTCCAATCAGCTGGTGAGAAGAGGTTAACCATCAAATTGGCTAGAGAATATAGGTTAAAATAAAAAGTTGATGTGTCATTTTCATTAGACAAGAGGATACGACATTGCATTATAACCATTTGAGTGAGAATAGGAAAATGATGGAGGGAGTGAGGACTGAAGAGGGAAAAAGCAGTAACAATACATGCTTTATAGTATATGGTATGGGACGGCGTGATAATAACTAATAAAGCTATAACAAAATCTTCTTTATAGTCAAAATACAAAACCAAAGCACATACACACAAAAGGAAAAGGAAATAAGATCTTACGCCTTTAATCATTCCTCTAACTAGACTTTTTTTTTTAGTCTGACCAAATAGAACATATAAACAAAAAAGTAGTGGCTAACATTAATCTAAGATTGATAAATGCACTCCTTGCAGCCAGGTTCCCTGTTATATGTCTAAATGTTTTCTTAATATTCTGATCATTTTCATTGAGCCCATTTGCGTTCTAAATTACCCTATTGTCAAATTTATATCAAGATCACAGATTTTTCCATTCAGACAAAGTACAAGATCATTGAGAAGCAAATGTAGAATAAGGATTTCACCAAGAAAAAGAAAATGCAGAATAAAGATATAAACAAGAAAAGGTAAATGCTATATAAACTTTTCATTAACAATTTTTTATTTACCTAGGTAGTTAAAACTGCCTAACTATTTCCTATGACTGCTAAACTGAATAAACCAAGTGGAACTAGTTACTTTTTCATTGACATACTCAAAATTATTTACTTTCAGTTTTACATGTACACACGTGCCATCCGCCGCTACCTAAAAGGCTCAATATGAAGAGGATTAGGTTTCTAAGTTGGACCACTGAAATGAAATGAAATCACATTCCCTCTCCCTACCCCCACCGAATTATAGTCCTTGTGGACATAGTGCCTATTTGTTTGTTACAAAGCCAAATGCACTTACCATTTGCCCTTTGTGCTTTAAAATTTTGGCGCTTTCTGTCCTTTTTTCAACTCCATGTCCCATGAAGTAAAGTTAAGGCAAGAATAAAAGCAAAGTAGTAGGCACAAAGATAGTACTACAAAATTATTCTTGACTTGAAGATCCAAGACAGATATTCTCCCTCCCTCCCTCCTCTCATTTGCAAAAAATGGAATATGAATGTAGCCCTCTTGGTTGGGAATTCTACCACCAGGAAGAGGTGTTGTGACATTATTCTACTTTGCTAAGTGACTTACTTAAATCTCTCTTCTTTTTAGTTGTTTTTACTTATTTATATCGTTGTTGAACTAGCAGGGGTTAGAGGACTTGAGACATTCTCTTCTGTACACAACCTTGGAGCTAGAGGCAACAATTGCATCAGCTAAGGAGGAGATTACAAGAAGAGAATGTGAATTGATCCATGTCAATGAGCTCTTAAGCAGGGTCATCAAGGAGAGAGATGAGGCACAAGCAAAATGCCAGAAGCTAATGCTGGAAAAACTAGAGCTCCAACAAGAACTTCAGCATAAGCAACAACTAAAACAGAACCAGCACCAACTTGTTCAAACACATCAAAGAGACACCATATCACAAAGTGAAGAGGAGCTGCAAGAAGGGTTATCTGAAAAGCATTCTGCTTCTTCTGACTGTGAAGAAAACAGCAGCATGCCCTCTTCTGGTGGAAGTTCAACCCCACATCATACAACACCACTGCAGGTGGTACTGGAATTGGCAGAAAAGAAACCATTGCCTGAAAAAGGGAAACTCTTAAAGGCAGTGGTGGAAGCAGGACCACTGCTTCAGACCCTTCTCTTAGCAGGACCACTCCCACAGTGGCAGCACCCTCCTCCACAACTCAACTCCATTGAGATCCCTCCAGTGGCCATTTCACCCCAAAACTCTTCTTCTACCAAAAGTGCTTCTTTCCCTTTCAATAAGAATAGTGACCTTCTTGTCCTCTCTCCAGGCACTGATTGCCCAGTTTCAAAGAGTAGAAAGGTCATTCAGCACATGCCAACTCCTACCACTACCACTGCTTCTGCTTCACATCATTCCCTATCACACCCATCATTTTCATAATGTTTTCTTCTGCAGCAAAGGAAATCACGGAGAAACAGGTGGCACCACTATGCATCACCTCAACTTTGTCCACTTATCAACAAACTCTGACCTACTTTTCTATGCTGGAAAAAAAAAAAAAAAGACTTGATTTTTAGGGTTTAATGTTTTCTTTCCCTAATCTTATCTTATTATTATGTATATATAAGGTCCAATTGGTGGGGGTTAATTTCCCACAAAAATTGATGGGAATTAAGTAAACTTGTCCAAGTAAGTTATGACACAATTTTGTACTTCGGTAGATATTAGAGGGGGTGATGTAATGTAACCTTGCTTCAAATGGCTTAGTTTTAATTAAAAGGCTATTGTTGTGCTCGTATTGTTTTTCTTAAGCTATTGCTTTCCATGCTTAGTACAATAATGATACTTTAGTATGAGCGACCAGCAAGCAATCATATATCTTCCAAGAAATTTTCTTTCCCATGAAGCACACTTCATTCAATGTTAGTGTCTGCCATTAAAAGAGCACCTAACTAGACTCCCATGATGAAGAATGCATGTTGGCCAGACCGGGCTAAATAACTATAAAAAATAAATAAACCGCACACTGCTTTTTTTTTTCTTTTTAAAAATAAATTATAAGTCAGTAATGTGACTACTAAACATTCTATAAAACTATTTATTTAAATTGAGACTTCAATTTTTTTAAGACTGATATTTTTTAATCAAGTCTAATAATTTTTTTATCATGATAGTAATACAAAATAGTCACATTTAAAAGTAGTAGTTAATCTTTGTAAAGATCATGAGCTTACACAAAAATAATATTTTCCCTACCAACATGGTTAAACTCAAGTTATTATTAAACTAAAGTTAATAAATTTAAAATCATGAATCACTAACACATTTTTTGTTTCATTAAACTCAAGTTAAAATTAAATATTGTTTCTAAAAAAATTAAATCAAATATTGTTATTTTTAATTTTTGGTTTAAATACTTTTGACCCCTTACCGTACTTTTGGGTTTTAGTGTGTTCTCTTAAGTTTTATTTGTTTCTTTAAAGTGTTTTTTGTTAAATGAAGTTGATCATTTCGTGAGTTTACTATACTAACATGATCAACTTGATTATATTTGCAAACTATGAGAAATGTTTTCATCAAATAAGAGCTTGTCATGTGTTATCAAAATTAATACCGTTAATGTAAAAAATGATGGAAGACCAAATTTATTTGAATCACTTTAAGAGACAAAAAAAAACTTTTAAATTTAGGAGATTAAATTAGAAAAAAAAAAAAGAGAGAGAAAAATATATTTCAGTGTTAGAATTTTTTTTTTCTTTTCATTTTATTATATTCACTGCTCTGGTGCATGTTTGGGACTGTAAAAAATTAAGCATTGCATCAATTTAGTCCAAAAACATAGAAGATATAACTATTAACTTATAGTTAAATGTAAAAGTTTTGTCTAATACAGCTAATTAAGAAGGATACATAAATTGTTATAAATTTTATGATATTATCTTCAATTTTTATAGATAAAAAAATAATTAAATATAAAAAATAACATCAACATCATGAAAAATCACATTGATAATTACAACCAAACACATTACTAATATCATGAATCCGTCACTAATTCGATGTTGAATGTAGTAAAATTAAACATCTCATTTCACATGTACATGCCATGAATCATGACCATGTGTAGTGTGTGTATCATAACCACTAAATAAAATTAGTCAATCCAAATCACAGAAATTTAACAAGAGGTTTTGGAACGATGTTTTTAAAGTGAGAAATGCTAATAAGTATTAATTTTATAATACTGAATAAGGAAATAAAAAATAAATTTAATAAAAAGGTATTCATTATATTAAAAAAATATAAAAGAATATTTATTTATTTTTTAAATAATAAGAATATTTTATAAGATGAACTAATTATGTATTAACTAATTGATTAAGACATTTTATTAGCGGGTCACTTTTAAAATATCATGGTTTGCACAGAACATGATCTATTTAATTGGTCCCGCATAATCTGCAGAACATGCTATTAATATGGAATTCCACATAGCTTCATAATCTCGTTGCTTTTGCAACCAACTTGTCATGTACGATGGCACATTTTTGGTGACTAGGAGGGCCACATGTCCATATTTGTGTGTGTCAGTATACGCGTGTGGGGTAAGTGCCTTCATGTGTATAATAACTTATGATACATGTTATATCTAGAACTAGAATTTCTATAAAAAATTATCTTTATTAGCTAAGTAGAATAATAATAAAATAAATTCAATTGTCTTTATATTGGTAAGAAATTCATGCATATTATCTGGCTATTCTTTTTCTATACATATTAGATTAGAATAGCGAGTGATTTTTTTTATTTGATACATATTGTTTAGTTATAATTTTTTTTATTTTTTATTTTGAATTGATAGAAATATTGGTTAGTGCATTTATAATGTATAATTACTTAAATAAATTATTTATTTTAAATTTTTGAATTCTACAATATTAAGTAAATTAAGAAATTTTACTTTAATGATAAAGTTGTTAGAGTGACTCTTTAACTTTAATCACATTAAATTTTATAATTAAAAAATGATTCTTTAATTGGTAAAAATAAACTAAACAACTGTTTATATAAACAACTAATTTAAGCAATGCACTTTCAAATAATCCGTTCCAATGATAAAAACTTGTTAAACAATGTTATTAATTTTAAACAATTTATGAAATATCCGCGTTAGAGATACCCTCTTAGATGACTAGAGGAATTTTAATTTAGTTATTCGCTATACTTCATATAAATCCATTTTAGATAGTAGATGTTATATTTTTATTTTAAAAAATTTAATATGATAAGTAAAAAGTAAAACTGCAAATTGATGACCTTTTAAGGAGGAAGCTAGTGATAAAAAGAAACATACGCACTTTCAATATCTTTGTCGTTTGAAAAAGTCTAATTCTACTGCTAAAAGTCCAAAAATTAAACACGGTATGAAGATGATCAGCTTTCTAATATTCTGAGAATGACATCAAATAATTTTATTCTAGTTCAATATATAACATTTTTTTTTTGTGTCAATTCAATATATAACATAACTAAGGAAAGAGCAACCGTAAAAAAATTATACGAATGTACATTGTTTGGCTTAGAAAAACTACATAAAATACCAAAAATATCAAATGTAATGAGATCAAGATTGCAAAAAAAAAAAAAAAAA
>PYAF01002184.1:500974-531188 GCA_007407185.1 Glycine tomentella | reverse complement strand
TTGATACATCCCCATGAAGGGCAAGAAGACATGCAGGGTGGCTCCAATCACGCTCACCTCGGAGACCCTTGTCTTGTTTTAACCTCTGATCCCAAACCTCGTCTTCGTTGGACCGCTGACCTTCATGAACGCTTTGTTGATGCTGTCACTCAACTTGGGGGTGCCAGTAGTAAGTCATTTTTGTGCCCTTTCATCTAATTCCATTCATGTTTTCTTGCTGTGCTGTGCTGTGCTAATTGTGATGGACATGGACCCCATTCTGTGAAATTTATTAGTAATTTATTAGTAATTGTGGGGTTTGTTCTCCAAATATTTTGTAATGAGTGACTGTGTATGATCCGTGTGCCTTAAACTGTGTCAATATTGCTAACCCACAAAAGGATGATTTTTTTTCTTTCTTTCGAAAGCTGTCTTTAAGTACTCAGCATTAACCCATTACAAGCAAGCCCTAATTCTTTATCACTTTCTTAACAAGCTGAAATATTCGTCATTTTTTTTAATGTGAAAATCACTAGGAAATATAGCATTTAGAAGGACATGAAATGATTAGAATGTGGAATACTAGGTTTTAGTCACTACTTTTTATGAGACTCTTCTCATTGCGTCTTCAATTTCATGATTGCCTGTTGAGTGTATAATTCTGGTAGTTGCTCCCCATACTAATTCTGTATGTGTTTTTTTTAAGTATTACAGTATACGATCATACTTTCATTAACTGATGTTATGATGTTTTTTGGTAATGTAAATATGCTTTTCAAAAGAAAACTGATTTTATCAAGGATCGGAATATGTTAGTTGGCATATATCTAGCATAGTGCCATGATCCTGGAATGAGGGGAGGAGAAAGCCTTCAGTAATTGGTACCTCAGCTTTAGTTTTGTTGTTGGAGAAAAGTTGTTCTTGTGTACGTGCCTTCAGTATTTTTTTAAAGATCATGGGAATTTAGTTATCTTATTATTCTTGATTCTTTTTTTTTTCCTTGTGTTTAAGATTGGCTTTTGACTTAGAGATGGTCATTTATGCTTTTAAAGGTGGTATAAACTTAAATGCATGTTATAGCAGTTTGAAGGCATTCAAAATAACATTAAAAAAGTAGAAAAGTCAAAATTTGGAAATTTAATTGCATTTACTGTTTTCCGGGCACTGGAGTATGCTAGTTATACTCTTTCTCACTGTGTAGTGGGGTTATTTATGATTTGTGAGTATTTTCTAGGAATTTCTTATATAAAGGAGTAATATCATTATGTGTCTTCTCATAATTATATTATTAAAATTATTATTTGCAGAAGCCACTCCAAAAGCAATCATGAGGACCATGAATGTCAAGGGTTTGACCCTTTATCATTTAAAGAGTCATCTTCAGGTTCATTTACATATAATTGTTGCAACAGTCAATTATAGAATCTTTGGTGAAATTGAAACGATATGATAGTTTTTTGGTTTTATCCTATACTTTGCTGCATTGCAGAAGTACAGGCTAGGTAAGCAATCAGGAAAAGATTCTGATGATGGTAGGTTTTTTCTCTCTGAACTTTTGAATTATATGCCACTAATCTGAATTTTAATTATGGTGTCTCTAATTGAATTATGTATCAATGTCCTTTTCAATATATTGTGTATGTGTTTATCTTTGTTCGCTTGCTCAGAGAAAGGTTGACTCTGAAATTTCCATCTGTATAAAATGGCCAAAATCATACACTAGCAATACTGTTTATAATATAAACTTTTTTGTAATGGTCTAAAGTAAACTTTAGCTTACTCATTGAAAAAACTGTGCAAGGAATGTCAGCTTCATATCTTCAAGAAAGCCCTGGTACTGATAACTCTTCTTCAAAGTTACCAGATGCTAACGAGTAAGAATTCAACGGTTTTCTTGAGAACCAATTTATTCCTGCCTGGATGTCTGAGTGGTTGTTGATAAACAAATTAAGAGTTGCAATGTCATGTATAGGGGTCATGAAGTCAAGGAGGCATTAAGAGCACAGATGGAAGTGCAAAGTAAACTACACTTACTAGTGGAGGTAAATTTCCTTTTCATAATGTAAGGTGCTTTATTGTTTTGGTATATTATTGAAGACTATTTTGGTTGGTTTTGGAGGTAGACTAGGTGCATAGTTGCATGCATGCTGCTGATTGGTTACTCTTTTACTCTTTGTCTTTTTTTCATCTCTCTTATTTTTGTAGGTAGATATCATCAACTAAATAATAACTGAGAATGGTTAGACCCATTATTATCTCTATGTTCCAGACAGTTCTTTTTTAGTTCTTACCCTCTTCATTTCTTCCTTCCTTCTTTCACACTTCTTCTTTTTTATCTTATTTTCTTTTCTTTTGTTTTATTTCCCCTTTTGCTTCACCTCCCCTTTTTTTTCCCTTTAACTTCCTCATATCTATCACTGGGTTTATCTACCACAGACCCCAATTAACTTGGGTTAAAGGTGTTGTTGATGTTAATGTTGAATGTTTAATTTGTTATTTTATTAAGGAAATAATCTCTATATCTTATAAATGTACCCTAACACTTACTATTTTTAAGAATTATGGTATTGCAGGCAGAGAAGCACTTGCAAATTCGCCAGGATGCAGAGCGAAGATACATGGGCATGCTTGAGCGAGAGTGTAAGATGTTGGCAGATCAATTTATTGGGGATGTAATTATCGACACGGATGGCCAAAAATTTCAAGGGCTGGAAAGCAAAACATCCAGAAGTTCCCTAGTTGATCACGTTGGCTTTTATCCCCAAGTGTGTACTGAGGTCAGCGGAATGCATGCTTCAGAAGTAGCACCTGTTCTTCAACCTCAAGGGGCTGACACTGAAAGTTGCCTAACATCACTTGAGAGTCTGGGAGGGTTGACCCTAGAAGGATCTCCTGGCGGATCGAAGAAGAGGATGTTGAACTTGGACTCGATGGTAGCACCTTTGATCTGGAGTGAAGCCAACACCAGAACTCAAGGAATCCATTTAGCCCAAGTTAATCCTTCAGGAATGACTAGGTATGGCATGTAGGTAGGGTAGGGAAGGTTAGTTCCTCATGAAGAGAGTTCATGACATTGTGCTTTGTTCCAAGCTTTTAGGATTAAGTACTGAGTTAGATTCTTATCGGTTGTTGTCCATCAAGTTGGTAAGAATCAACTTTTGTCACATCATTGTGTAAATTGAAATACTATGTGGCTTAACTTGGACCATCACTAAAGGTTGGCGCTGACCATTTATGATCATTGGCTTGATTTTTACTGCTTCCTTATTCCCGTAGCTTTAAAGGGGATTTCGGTGCTAACCTCCTCCCCCCCCCCCCCCCCCCCCCCCCCCCCCCCCCCCCCGGGTCGAATTCTGAGAATTATTATGTTCTAGTTCTGCTTTTTTATTTATTTATTTTATTTAGGACCTGCTTTATTTTTACTCAATTGGGTGAGCGAGTTTGTTCTTCATTGATTTGTTACCATTGGAAGACTGTAAGGTTGTGCAACAAGTTGCACTTATAGGATAAAACAATATTGAGTGGGGGTTTTAAGTTATTACTTGTTGTGTGGTTTTATTTGTGAAAAGCAGGCTGATTATTACTTGGGTTTTAGGCAAGCTCAATGTCTTGACAAATAATGGTTAGATTATGGTTTTGTCCTTTCAGAGTTTGTCCTAAATATTGGCAAGTTAATTTTATAATTTGTAAACTCAATCCACTTGAATATTTTCATTCTAATCGTTTGACTACTGAAATTCCACACACAAGAAAGTAAAAAGTTATTAATGACGACAAAAGTATAACGAAATTCAGTCATTTTTGTCACACGTACTCACAATAACACCCTCAATCAGGATTTGCATTACACAACACAATCAAGGAAAATACAAGTTGCAATACAAATTCTTTCAAGAAACAATTTTTCTTTCGAAGCCTTCAACAAAGAACCATACATACCTTTATTGTATAAATTTCAGCTGTCACTAATATAATTACATGCCCCAATACAAATTTTCAATTTCATATGTTTCGATGAAGAACCAATCTTACCTTCAATGTTAGCTTCACTGAAGCTGTAAGGCTTCCTTTAGCCACAAGCTGTTGTTGACAAACTGCTGCTCACTGCCAAACATATTTGATTTTTCTTAATTAAACTATTGCAAGTGTCAGCTGAAAAAGAAAGAAAAAAACACGTAAAAGGGAGGCATGCAACTCACCATGCACTTAATGATATTCTACTGAGAATTATCTCTGCGGACTTCACAATTGGGCGGAATGCAATATTTGACAATATTGATTTCCCTTGACATGTTTGTAAGTGTCAACTCAAGGAGACTTTTAACATGCCACAGTCCAAAAGGAAGACTTGTCAAGCCAGGACATGATCGAATTTCCAGTTGTCTGAGAGAGGGGAGTGCTTGTTGCTTTATTAACCATTTCTCTAATTGCTTCAAATTCCAAACTTTCAAGACATAAAGCTGAGGAAAACTTTTAGATTTGCAGACCATTTTCTTCCCCTCGTAGGATTCTGCAAGCAAAGACAACGATCGAAGATTTGGAAGATCTTTCAAAATTTTCATGAGGTCATTCTCTAGTTTCGAATGTGACAGGGTAAGCTCAACAAGGCTTTCGGGGAACAGAACAGATGCATTTGTCAAACTTCCCAGCAAATACATGTCAGTAAGATTATTGTGTTTTTTCAAAGACTTCAAGTTTATTTTCCAAGGTTGACCTTCTTCATTTCTTGATTTAAGCCTCAGTGATTGAAGGTATTCTAGTTTCACAATCCAGTCAGCTACTGCATCAAGTTGTGATACCATTACCTCTTGCTGTGGTGACATTGATTGGCATGCTATTCCCAGTTTTCTGATATTGACCAATTGGTCCAGAACGCCCTTCACCGGAGTCTCTTCATCTACGAAAAGACCCCACGTTGTTTGGACGTCAGATAGAGAATTACCTGTACCTTTAGGTTTGGATGGAAATCTGGTCCGGTAAGTCTCACTCAAGAAGAGGTGTCTCAGTTTCATGTTCCAGATGGAGCTGGTTAGAGTGTGTATGTAAGTATGTTTGAGATCAAGAGTCTGGAGTTGCAGCAAGCTGCTTATAGATGATGGAAGTGACTCTAAATAAGTCCATCTTAAGCCAAGATACCTCAACCGAGTAAGTCTTTCAATGCTTTGGGGCAACTTCGGCTTGTGAACGCCTTCAAGATCAAGCACCCGCAATAGTAGAAGATATTTGCTTGAAATACAGAGGTTCAGAAAGTTACATAATTCTTGGCCTGGTCTACTTCCTTCTCGAAAATCAAAGGACAGGAAGGAGTGAACACCCTTGTAGTAGGTTCCCACTTGAGGTGAATCATTGGTAATGTTACCATGAATATGTTTGTGCCAGTTATCATTTTCATTAAGACGATCAGCCACCTGGCGTATTTTGGGATATTTTTGGTTCGCAATAAGCTCTTGCTAGTATAGTCTTGAGGAAATCTAGCGTCTTTAGGTTTTATCACCAACAATTCGTGCAAAGCATGAGGGAGACGACATGTTTTGACAGTGCCATTGGGCTTTCTCTTGGCAATTTGAACCAAGTTCAGATCAATCAACTCTTTTAAATACCTTTCTGCAACTTGCTCTGGTGGCTCTTGGTCTTCCCCATGATGCACTAGACCCTCTGCAACCCACAAAGCAACTAATCTTCTTGCAGCAATCCCAAAATTAGCAGGGAATAGCTCTTTTAAAGAAAATAAGCATCGCCTCAGATATGAAGGTAAGTTGATGTCGACTGTGTTAAGTGTGTCAGACCAAGGGTTTTGACGCACTCTTGGCCACTTCTCGTCTGTCAAATCATTCCTTAAAAGGAATTTTATTATTTTTAATATTTCTGATGGCAGGCCGGGATGTTTCAGCACACTTGACCACTTATGTTCTTCTGTTATATCTTCCCTGGAAAACAATTGGCTTATTTCCAATGGAAGTTCGGGATGCTTTAGCACGGTTGACCACTCCTCTTGTGTCACATCTTTGCCAGAAAGCAAACTCCTGGTTTTTAATATTTCCAATGGCAGGCCCCCACATTTAGCCACAATTTTTTTCCCAATCTCGGACAGTTTTGATTCTAGGGTGTTGCGCTCACGGCAAGGATACCGGTCGTACAAGTAGTAGAATGATAAAGAAACGGATTTGTCGTTCCCAACGAGGATTGCTTGGCCAAATAAACTATAATTTTGATCGATAAGTTGGATACAAGATAAAGAAGAATAATGTTGTGGTTGTTGTTGTATGTGAATCGATTAAATGAAATTAAAACTAGAAGCAAGCGTAAATTAATATCAAAGTAATTTAGAGAATAACAATGTGTAAGAAAATGTAGCTAGGGCAGCCAACACTCAATGTGCCTCTCTATAAAATGATATTGAGTACTATGTTCTATTATCCAAGCTATTCAACTAACGTGTTCTTCTTATATTGACTAAGCTTTGATGTCTCTTCCACTTAGTTCTTTAACTCACCATCCAACCCTAATCTCTTAGTGATCGTAAGCAAGTTAAGCATTAAGCAAACACATAAACAAGTTAAGTTGCAAGCACCCACCCCTATTCCTAGGTAATGTTAGCAAGTTACCACACTTAGGTCTGAAACTAAAGTCCCAATATGTCTATTGTGAACTTAAGCTCTAAGCTTTTACCTAGGTTAGCTAAGTCTAGGCAAGAGAAGAAAGAGAAATACAAAATGTAGTAAAATAGCTTGTAATAAATGAACAAGAGTATTCAATACATCCAAAAGAGATTTACATTAAGTGCTTTGGCCCTAACTACAATAAATGCTCAGCCAGGGTGGTTGAGCTACAAAAAGAACCATCCCTAGCAGAAGCAAGAAGGAAGAAGATGAAGGAGGAACCCCACTTTGGTCTTCAACCTCCAACCCTAAGCTAAGGATGCCCAAGCTTCTAAACCCTAAGATGATGTTCTTCTCCCTCCAAAATCGTGCTTTGAAGACTGAGGATGAGGGTATTTATGAGGTAGTGAGTGAAAATCCAAGACTGCCCTTCTTTAGCTTCGAAATTGCACAGACAGCAGAGTCCCACGCCTGGGGCGTGGCTTCCCACGCTTGGGGCGTGACATTCCAGAGAAATTGGCAATTGGAGGCATCTTTCCACGCTGGAGGCGTGGCTCCCCACGCTTGGGGCGTGGATGGCCAGAGGAAAATGCTTATGGAGGCTGCTTCCCATGCTTGAGGCGTGGGATCCCACGCCTGGGGCGTGGCACTCCAGAACTTCCCAAAATGCTTGGATTGTGTGCTTTCCTACTACAAAAATGGTTCAAATTAGCACAACACTTGAAAGGAATGGAATCATCAACAATTATCATGATTATGTGCAATTCTAAGCTGTTTATCAATGACTTTGGACTTTTAGAAGTTTGGAAAGGACCATATGCTGGATGCATATCATAGGACAATGTCCACGTTCAAATTTCTTGTAAACAGGGAACAACTGTTTTCATCGTCTAGTAACTGTAAAGGGTGAACAAAGGATCTGATACCTGCTTGTTGGGCTACATTTGCGTTGCAAGTGGTAAGAAGAAATCTGCTTGCTGTTGACATGTCAGGTATGATCTCTATCAAGGTATCCAAGACATGATGAGTTTCGATGCCATCAACAACTATGAGATGTTTTTTCCTCGCCAAGGTTGCCAGTGAGTTTTTTTTGTCTCCCTTAATAACTTCTGCAGCTTTCCTGGCTATGTATTCTTTAAGCTGTTCAACTACTGCACAACTTGGAGGCACCCAGATTCTACAATCAAAATGTTTAATGACATCGTTTCGAAATATCATTTTGGCTAGTTGTGTCTTACCTGTGCCTTTAATCCCAACGATTGAAGTAATGAAGAGAGATTTCTCATCGGTAAGTAAATGGGCCATCAAAACCTTCACGTTTTCGTTAAATCCAATGATCTTGTCTTCTTTGATGAAAAATGGTTGCGTTCTTGGAAGTAATGACTCAGCTCCGGATTCACGTTGAACCAAACAATAATATGCTTTTCTACTTCTGGAGGCATCTTTAATTTTCTTTCTAATCCTTTTTAGCAATGGCTTACGATCCAATTCACGGCCGCCGCTCTCATAGATGACAGCTTTGGTTTCACGGGCAATACCTCTCATTTGGTTAACCCAGATTTTGTATCTTCCATCTAGGTCTTCATCTCCAATCTGTTTTACATCATGTAACAGTGCATCCATCATTTGCTTTTCGCCTGTGATTAAATGGAGTTCCCAATCAAGCTCTGTGGTATCCCGGTACCAAAAGGAATCGGGTGGTGCATACTCCATAACAGAATTGTGATTGTGTTCAACAATGATTTCAACCAACTGTTTTCTTCCTCCTTGTATATTAGCAATGTCATAGATGTTCTTCCTGTCTGAGATATCAATAATTTCATTCAACAAGTAGTTGATGTCCTGGGCATATCTGTATCTGCTAACGGGAAAGGGAAACCCATCCTGTGGATACGCTGCAACAAGAGAGTGTCCCTTCAGAGCCACGACTCTTAATTGATCCACCCACACTTTCTGTCTCTGGTTCAGGCCTTCGTACGCGCTTTCAATATCACTGAAAAACGCACTCGTTAGAGCTAAATATCTTTGGCTTGTCTTCAAATTCTCGTCCAAAGATCTCCACAAAGACACAGTCCTGCCAATAACTGTAAAGAGGTCAGTGGGTAGGCTAAAGATTGGAAATGGAACAGGTCTTGATCTTGATCCTATTTTGTCCCCCATGTCTTCCCCTCTATCTCCGAAAGTCCACCTTCTGTAAAGTGCATCTCCAAACTGAGTGCTGATATACTCCATCTGCTTGGAAAATTCTTGCTCGGAAGCATATTGCTCAAAAATATACAAGACCTTCCAAAGCTTCCCCATGCTTAACCACCTTCCTGTTCTGGCAATGAATTTTTCAGCAACAGCAACCGTGTAAATGTGTAATCACAAACGTCCTTTACCTCTTCTAGCCACACCTTTTCTCTCTGACTCAACTCCCCTGCTGTTGAACTTAAATTAGACACGATAATATTTTGCGTGTCCCCAAGGAGGTCATCTCTCACATATCCTACCCTCTTGATTACATCTTCCAGGGTAATTAAATTTTGAGTCAGAATGTGATCAAGCTTCTCCAGCGCTGTGGCTACTACTCCTACTACTACTACTGTACCTGGACTTTGTATATTTGTTTCCTCAGAGTTGAGTAGTCTTTCTGTCAGCCTGTCAGTGATCTGCTCCGCCTGATTGCCATGGCGGTATTTGCCAAACAAATGCATAACTCCTCCCTCTATCAACTCCAACTGTTTCGGATTGAAGCCTTCTTCACCACACCAAGTTCAAGGTGTTCTGTGAATGAGGACGCTACTTCTTGGTTAGAACCTTTGCACCATCTCCTTATTTGTCATTTAAAGGAATTTGAGCTCGATAGCCATTAACAACAGCTAGCAGCTGGTTGGTTCCGATTTTTAATGAATGCAGACATACAAAATAAATTCTTCCATCTTCGTCCTCCAAGAAAATTAGTTGACGTCACACTTCTAAATTTTTTATTGGGTTTGTCGCGTTCTTGATTGATAACGTTAAATAATAAAAAAATAGTACTATAAAAATAAATTCTTGCTTCTTCATAGTCGAAGAAAATTTTTTGTTGACCTGCGCGTGCCGCGTTGTAATTAAACTTTTTATGGGATATTTTTATTATTACATTATGGGATTTGTTCAGTTGAATGATAGATAACGTTAAACGAAATAAATAAATAAATTATTGCATCTCTGCATGGTCGAACCTGTACGCGGTAAATCTTTTATGAGTTTTGTTCGGTTGAATGATAGATAACATTAAATGAAAAAAAAGTATAAATATCATAGGCAAAAAAAAAAAAATACAAATTAATAAATTAATTTACACGTGCCATTGAGACGCAATATACATAAAACTTTTAACTGTTATAACTTTTGACTGAAGTATTCGATTGAGACGACACCGGTGACAAAGCAATCGAAATTGAGAGAAGAAACACTAGGCAAATATCCAAAGGGGATTTGATCAACTATTTTTTTCAAAAAGTGCTTCTAATTGCAGATTTCAAAAGGTCACGCATGGCAAAATTAATACTCACCTAAAATTGTTTTGGTGAGTATGCTTGAACAAGTTCTTATTGTCACTTCCATTATTGTGCTCACTTTAGATTTCCTATGCTTTTTCTCTAACTCCCAACATTTCTTATCTGCAGTGTCCAAAAGAGCAGTCCATTTTAGCTGCAAGATTGAGATTTTTGTGAGTGTCTACCACTGCAATGCAATCTCAATTTTTGCCATATTGATCGTATTTGTCTGTAATTTTTCATAATATCAAGAAGCACATTGAAAAAACTGGCCGCAATTTAAAGCCTTGGCCATATTACACTGCATAGGTTGTGTTCTAATACAATAGCTTGTAATTTGTGTGTTGTATCCAATAACAGTACTACTATATAATGATGTAAAATAATTCGTTGTGTGTTTAGCATGTATTCTGCGTTCAGCTGCGTTCAGCATGATTAACATAATTCACAAAAGTTGACACTCCAAAAGTGATACATCTCAATTTAAAATCAAATCATTGTCCATAAGATAAGGTAATTAAGAGCATTACTAAATAAATAAAACTCAACCGTTCTCATTGCCTCAATGTCGCAATCTATGAAAGCACTTAGTCCCGTAAAAGATAAACATAAAAACTATGTGTAAATAACTATGTTGCTCCTCTATCATCCTGCCTAGGATACGGATACACATTACTTACAAATGAGGTTCAGCAAAAACACAAATAACAACAAAGGCAGAGAGTGAGAATCATTGTTTATTTCTTTAAGAGCACAGGTAGTACAAATAGTGAAGCAATAAGAGCGCAGATGACAATGACCGGATTGTTTGTTTTTTTAAAAGGACCTTTTTAAATAAAATAAGTTGTTTTCTGATTTTTCTTAATATGTTTGTTCAAACGTGTTTGTACAAACTTTTTCTAAAAGTAATTTTTTTGTTATTTTTAATAAATTAATTTTATTTAATTCTTAAAAATTACAATTTTTATGTTTAAACAAATTGGTTCAATATCTCTGCAACTTAGCAAATGATTACTTGTACGGTAACTTACCTAGGAATGACAAAAAAAAAAGGATAAAATTTATAATGGATAAAAAATGAGTATCTATAATGATATCAAGAGTAACGGGTATGAATATTTTAATCATAATTACTAAATTCAACTCAAACCGGTCAACAATTGGACTGAACTGACATTTGGATCGGTTATCCTTCTGGCAGTCGTTGTGCGGATTGTCTAGGTAGCAAGAGTCACAAACTTCTTTTCAATTAATAAATTGAGTCTTACAAATTCTAGTCCTCTTCGTATTGTTTACTCCGATGTATGGGGTCCAAGTGTCCAACTTCAATAAATTCAATCAACAGATATTCACATTATGTAATTTTTGTTGATTTGTTTTCATGTTATGTTTGGTTGTATCGATAAAACTTAAATACGAAAGTTCTTGATATTGATCCTTTTCTATTTCCCATGCCTTTCCCCCATCTCCGAAAGTCCACCTTCTGTTAAGTGCATCTTCAAGCCGAGTGCAGTTATATCCCATCTGCTTCTGAAATTTCCTCTCGGAAACATATTGCTCATTAAGATAGAGGACCTGCCAAAGCCTTGGGCCACTCCAGTTTCTTAACAGCTCTTCTCTTCTGACAATAAACCTTTATGCAACACCAACTTTATCATCACAAATGGCCTTTATATCTTTCAACCACACCTGTGCTCTCTGACTCAATTCCCCATTTTATATTTTTTCAATCCCTATAACAGGGACCTGCGATGAATATAGAGATGATGTAGACTATAAAATAAATTATTTATGGGATTTGTTGAGCTGTGTGTTAAAGTTAAATAATGGTAGCAACATGTTCAATTATTCCATTAAAAATGAAAATGATGAGAAAAAAAATGCGTATCAGAGACAGAGAGTGTATTGTTATCATTCAACTTTAACCAACATTGTTTTAATTTCATTCTTGCTCTAACAATCCAAGCCATTTACACGTTCAATAATGATAGCAACATTATGCATGCATTTTGGATACAGCTGTTAAAATCCAATCTAAGCCAATTCAAAATTAGAAGAAATCGAATCTAGGACTTCGTTGAGAGAGAAAATGTTGATAGTGCAGCATTTATTCAATTCCTTAAGCTTGAACTAGGCATGCACCAATAAATAAGTTGAGGCATACAGCAATTACATTTCAATTTCGCTATCATTTTTGCTCCAGATACTAAAAACAGCAAGCTGTGGCATTGCTCGAAGCATAATAAAGTACAAAAACTATGTTGCTCGACGGTAGGACTAATGTTTGTTTCACTAAGTAAAAAATTAGTCCTCCTTTCCTTAATTTGTATGCAAATTGACCGTGATTTACATTTTTTTCTTCAGTTGTCAGTAATTTGATACATTCAAGAGACATAAAGTTAAATGATATTATTCCGTATCTGACAAAAGTAGTCTGGAATATATTGGAACTTAGACTTCTGATTTTAATCAGTTTCTTCTTACAAGTATTCCTAATACTTTTTGGCAACCGAAGAAAGTACATAGCCGATACATGGCTACAATTTAGTGTGTGGTTGACCTATCTGTCAGCAGATTGGGTTGCTACAGTTGCGCTTGGCATTCTTTCCAAAGACAGCAAAAATCCTTCAGTCGACCCAACTTCAAAATCATGGCCATCTGGGCACCCTTCATTCTTGTCCATCTCGGTGGCCCTGACACAATCACTGCCTACTCCCTTGAAGAAAATGAGCTATGGCTACGACACTTGCTTGGGTTAATCTACCAGCTTGCAGTAGCAGGTCTAGTGGTTCACAGTTCATGGAATGCCGACAACCTTAATTATGTTACTATTCCAGTTATGGTGGCAGGAATAATCAAATATGGTGAGAGGACTAGGTCCTTGTGGTTGGGAAGCAGCAAAAAGTTCGGAGAATCCATTCTCCCTCCTCCAGACCCAGGACCAAATTATGCCAAATTCATGGACAACTACGCTGCCAAAAAAGCTGAAGGATATAAAGTTAAATTAATGGTCGAATCTACTACCAAATTATTGGATCACTCTCAAGGGTCAACAGCAAATACCTGTGTGTGTACCAGATGCGTCCTCTTTGCGCCACGGATTCTATTTCGTTTCAATTTCTAAGAGCCTATTTGCAGATCTCATCCTTAGCATTCAAGACCTCCAAAGCAGCCAAAATTTCTTTCAGAAATTGTTATGGGAAGATGCGTTTAAAGTAATTGAGGTTGAGCTTGGATTGATGTATGATAAGCTACATACAAAGGCAGTGTTGACATACTCCCGCCCTGGCATTTTTCTCAAATTCGTGACCTTTTTCTGCACCCTCTTTGCATTTGTTACCTTTTTTTGTTTAGTAGATAAAGCACACATAGATTATGACCGGATTATTACATTTGTGCTTTTCGCTGGGGCTATTTTTCTTGAGATATACGCAGTCATTGTTTTACTTTCTTCAAGTTGGACAATGCTTTGGTTAAGCAAGCTTGAGAATTGGGAAGTAGATCTTCTGTACAAGTCCATTTCATGTTTTCAAACATGTTTCAAACTCTCACATACTAAGAGGTGGTGTAATCTTATGCAACAATTCAATCTCATAAGTTTTTGCTTGAAAGCTGAGCCAGTCAAATGCATCAACATTCAGAAATTCCTTCGCATCTATCAGATTTTTGAGAAGTCTTTCTACCAACTCACTGAAACTGTCCCTGGGGAATTGAAAAAACTCATTTTGAACAGCTTTTGGAGAAGTCTGGGCACGCAAAAGATGCAAAAGCATGTAAAAATTTATGCGCCCACAGGGGTGATCGAGTTCTTGGTCCTGACAAATGGAAGTGCCGTTCCATTGTCTGGAGCACTGAGGTGGAGTTTGAAAAAAGCCTTCTGCTTTGGCATATTGCGCCTGATATTTGCTACTATTCGGATGTAACTGATAACTCAAATTGTGGCCACCTCCAAAACTGTAAAATAAGCAATTTTTTGTCAAATTATATGTTATATGTTCTTGTTATGTGTCCTTTTATGTTGCCCAACGGAATAGGGCAGATCAGATTTGACGACACATGTGCGGAGGCAAGTGAACTTTTGCAAGAAAGGAAGTACATTTCAGAAAGAAATCAAGTTTGCAAAGTGATACTTCGAGTGAATACTGATGATGTTCCACCATCAGAGGTTAAAGGAGATAGAAGCAAGTCTGTGCTGTTTGATGCTTGTATGCTTGCTAAATCGATAGTCTTTGGAAAAGGAAAAGAAATGGTTCAAAGAAGAGAAATGGGAAATGATAAGTCATGTTTGGGTGGAAATGCTGTGTCATGCAGCAAGCCAGTGTAGAGGGCTTCATCATTCTAAGCAGCTTGGCCGAGGTGGTGAGTTGCTTACCCATGTCTGGCTTTTAATGGCTCATTTGGGTATTAACTGAACAGTTTCAGATTTCACAAGGTCACGCAAGGGCAAAGTTGATACTCGGCTAAAATTGTTTTGGTCAGTATGCTTGAACAAGTTCTTGTTACTTCCATTATTGTGCTCCCTTTATTTAGATTTTCTATGCCTTTCCTCTAACTCAACATTTCCTAAATGCAGTGTCCAAGGTTTTAAAAAACGGTCTTTTACAGCAATTCAGCTTCAAAATTGAGGTTTTTTTGGGACTGTAACCGTGGCCGCATTTTATAACCTTGGCAGTGTGCGTGTCACACAACATGAGTTTGTGTAATACTTGTACTCTGTGCTTTATCCAACAATGATGGTAGTGTAACTACTGTATAATGATGCACAATATTTTCATGTGTGCTTTAACTTGTATTTTATATTCAGCTTCATCCCGCGTGACACTGTATAATGATGATGATAATTATTGATTTGTGACTACTTTGACTGCAGGAGGTGACTTTTGTGCTCTTACCTTTTTTGAGCTTATTACATGTCTCACGATATCTCGACAAGATCTTCTTCAGGTGTTATTAAGGAGTGTGATTTCATAGTGTGTTTATCAAAATTATTTTAGTAAAAAAAAAAAAAAAATACTATTCATTAAAAGATTGGGAGTGAACTTAGCAATTCAGGAGGTGAAAATAACAATCCCCTCAAGTGAGGGTGCCTAAAGTAATACCCCTAATCAGAAAAAAAAAAAAAAGTCACCCTGCACTAACAGTGTATATGGGCTTTATGCTTGATCTATATATGCCAAGTTGTATGGAGCTGAAATGGTGGGGAATTTTCAAGAGAGGGTATTAATTTGCATTTATTGACTCTGAATAAATACCTTCTCTGATTTAAATCTATAGTCTGACTCGCCGCTAAAAGGAATTCGATTGGAAAATAAGTAAAATAAAATTTGATAAAAAATTATTTACACTAAAGATTAAACTCGTATACTATATAAATAATTCAATCATAACTTTAATATATTAATTATTTACATTCAATCATTTGGTTAATATGAAATAATATATAGTGAAAAGGAAATAAAAGAGAATATATATATATATATATATATATATATATATAAAAGTTATATGATATAATAAGGAGAGAGATATCAAACGTCATTGTTTTAATGGGATTTATTGAGCTGTGTATAGGTTAAGTGAAAAAAAGTATGGGATTTGTTCAATTGAATGATAGATAAAGTTAAACGAAAAAATATATATAAATTGAATTATTGTGGCTTCGTAGAGGTAGAAAAATTACTGTTTGCCAGCAAGTTGTAATTTTTTTTATGGAATTTTTTTATTTATATATGATAAGGTTAAATAAAAAAATATATATAATTGCATCTTCGTGGTCGATGAAAAATTGTTCTTGACCAGCAAGTTGTAATTTTTGTGTGCAATTTGTTTAGCCTGTATGCTAAGGTTAAATGAAAATATATAGAATAAAATAAACGAAGGTTAATAATGGCAACTCGTTCAATTATTTCATTTTAAAGAGCTTAAAAAAACTAACAAATGTGTAGATAAGTGCATGGAACAACTATTGATATAAAGTTATTTTAATTTGACTAATAATTTTGAGTTCGAATTTTAGTATGAAAATATAATATATTGTTATCATTCAATATCAAAAACCAATAATTTTTAAGAGTTTAATATTATTTTTTCTTTAAACTTTTTAAAATTATATTTTTATTTCTAATTTACTTTTGTCAGATTAAAATTCTATTTTTTTCCATTATCACTTACTAAATAATAATATTAACTCAAGAAGTAACAATAACACTAGCAACCAAGTGACTTGATTCAAGGAGCTCACGGGATACTCACATAGAAGTTTTTATAAACTTTATTTTCAACCATCATTAACTAGGTTCACAACATAAACTTTGTCATGAACATATGAGATATTAAAATTATAATTTATTAAAATAAAATGCTAAATAATTAATATCAAAATAATGAATAAATGAATTATTTGATATATTTCATAACTAGGTGCATTAAATATTTTAGTGTACAGAGAAATGAAAAATAATTTTAAATATGTTTTATATGTCAAAAAATCTTATATCATTTAGGAGTATAAATCAATAAGAGTTTATCAACAATCTCCTCTCTTTAACATACAGAAATTTTTTAAGAATAAAATTGTAAGAAACACAGGACACCAAAGCATAATTTATATATCTTTCTTTAAAAAAAAAAGTAATTTACAAATCTTTCAATCTAATAGTATAAATGATATAAAAATGACTTATGTTACACCGTTTAATTATTAGGGATCAAATGTAAAATCTCTAATTTTTTAAGGAACAACAACATGAACTATCATCATAATTATGTTAACAAAATATTTTTCCTATGCTAAAATACTCGTTATTTTAATCAACTTAACGCTCGTTTTTAAAAAATTACGTGTATTTAATTTATCGTCTCTTAAAAATAGCTTTAATTACACTTCAGGGCATGCAAATTTTATAAAAGATGGGGAAATATTAATATATAAAAGTAATTAGTTTAAACATAAAAACAACTTAGAAAGAAAAATATATTTAATGCAGGAAAAATTTAAAATAATAATTTGAAAATCTTTTAAATAAAAATATATCAAATAGTAGTGAAATTAGTGTTATAAAATAAAGAGGGAGAAAAGGATAAAATGGAAAATACAAACATTGATCCAACTGAGTAGAGTGGAAGTTTGGATTTCTTAAGCAATGTCTTGTTTAAACTTTGTAGATGAAAAAATAATAATTCAAGAATAAGATTTTAGAAAAGATAATCAATTAGGTTTTTTATAATAATGAATTATCAATAAAATTGATAGATATTTTGTAAGATACATTTACTTCATAATAATATACTAACTTTTTTTATTTGTAAGATACAAATTTGAGCTATTTAACAAAGTTTAAAAAGCCTTAATTTACATTAATATTTTCATTCTAACCGTCGTATTACTGAAATTCAACACCAGTTATATAACGTTAATATAACCAAAACGAAAGTATAGCAAAATACAGTAATTCGCAAGTTATCAAGATTTGGTTTACACAATCACACAACTACTCCCGGCTTCACTCATCCACCGAGATTTACATTACACAATATCAAAGAAAATAACATGTCCCAATACAAATTCTTGTTTCTCACACAAATCAGAACAACTCCCACTCATCGGCCAAGATTTTAAATTACACACAAACCAAACAAGGAAAACAAGTCCTGGCACAAATTCTTGTCACACAGACATACAGAAATCACTACTCCTTTAGTCAGGATATGGATTACACAACACAATCAAGGAAAATACATGTCTCAATACATTCTTTCAAGAAACAAATTTTCAATTTCATAGCCTTCAACGAAGAACCAAGTGTACCTTCAATCGCTGTTGCCCACAAGACTTCCTTCAGCATGAGCTGTGGTAGACAAACTGCTGCTCACTGCCAAACATGTTTAATTTTGCGTAATTAAAGGTCAGTTGAGAAGGAAAGAAAACGAACATGCAAAAGGGTGGCATGCAACTCACCATGCAATGATGATTCTACTGAAAATTATAAACGCGGACTTGACAATTGGGCAGAATGTTATGCTTGTCATTATTGATTTCCATTGACATGTTTGTCAATTTTAACTCAAGGAGACTCTTGACATGCTTTAATCCAGCAGGAAGCATTTTTATGCCTGGACACGATCGGATTTCCAGTTGTCTGAGAGAGGGGAGTGCTTCTTGCTCTATAATCCATTCCTCTAGTTCCTCCAGCTTCCAAATTCTTAAGACATGAAGCTGAGGAAAGCTTTGAGAATTGCAAACCAATGTTTTTTCTACATAGGATTCTGCAAGTAAAGACAATGACTGAAGATTTGAAAGATATTTCAAAATTTGCATGGGGTCTTCCTTAAGTTTTGAGTGTGATAGGGTAAGTTCAACAAGGCTTGGGGGCAAGTGGGACAGAATAGATGGATCTTTCAAGCATCCCAGCAAATAAATGTCAGTGAGATTATTGTGTTTTTTCAAAGACTTCAAGTGTATATTCCAAGGTTGACCTTCTTCATCTCTTGATTTTAGCCTCAGTGATTGAAGGTATTTTAAGTTCACAATCCAATTAGCTACTGCATCAAGTTGTGATTTCATTGCCCGTTGTTCTAGTGACATTGATTGGCATGCTATTCCCAGTTTTCTGATATTGACCAACTTGTCCAGACCACCCTTCACTGGAGTCTCTTCGTCTACAAAAAGTCCCCACAAAGTTTGGAGGTCAGATAGAGAATCACCTGCACCTCTTGGTTTGGGTGGAAATTTGGTGCGATAAGTCTCACTCAAAAATAGGTGTCTCAGTTCCATCTTCCAGATGGAGCTGGTTAGAGTATGTATGTATGTATGTTTTAGATCAAGAGTCTGGAGTTTCAGCAATTTGCTAATAGATGATGGAAGTGACTCTAAATAAGTCCATCTTAGGCCAAGATACCTCAATCGAGTTAGTTTATCAATGCTTTCCGGCAACTCGGGCTTGTAAACGTCTTCAAGATCAAGCACCCGAAGCAGTAAAAGACATTCGCTCGAAATGCACAAGTTCAGAAAGTTACTTATATCTAGGCCGGGTTTACTTCCTTCCTGAGTATCAAAGGATAGGAAGGAGAGAACATCCTTGTAGTAGTTTCCCAGAGAAGCTGAATCACTGGTGTGGTTACCATGGATATGTTTGTACAAGACATCCTTTTGATCAAGACGATCTGCCACCCGACGTATTGTGGAATTTTTCTGGACTGCATTCAAATCTGTGCTAGTATGGACTCGAGGAGATCTAGGCTCATTAGCTTTTCTCACCAATAATTCACGCAAAGCATTAGGGAGACGGCATGTTTTCACCTTGCCGTTGTGCTTTCTTTTGGCAATTTGAACCATGTTCAGCTCTATCAACCTTGTCAAGTAGCTTTCTGCGACTACCTCTGGTGGGCCTTGGTCTTTACTATGATGCACTAGACCCTCTGCAATCCATGGAACAACCAGTCTTCTTACAGGAATCTCAAAAGCAGCAGGGAATAGCTCAAAATAAAACAAACATGCCCTTAGATATGAAGGCAAGTTCTCGACAGTGTTAAGTATTTCAGACCAAGGATTTTGACCTTGATTGAGCTCATTTTGCACACTTGACCACTCCTTCACTGTGACATGTTTACGTGAAAGCAAATCAGTCATTTTTAATATTTGCGATGGCAGGCCTCCGCATTTAGCCACAATTTTCTCTCCAAACTCTTTCAGTTCTGGTTTCAGACTGTCTACCCCCAAATTTCTTTTAAACAACGTCCAACTACTTTCATCATCTAATAACTGCAGATGGTAAACCAAACTTGCACTTACTTGTGGCGCTACATTTTTGTTGCGAGTGGTAAAAAGAATTATGCTTGCTCTTGACTCAGGTATGGCCTTTGTCAAGGCATCCAAGCAATTTTTGATGCCATCAACAACTATGAGATACTTTGTAGTCGCCAAGATTGCAAGTGCACGAGTTGTGTGTTGCGTTGTCCATGTGTCTGGATGACCTCTCATAGTTTGTGCGGCAACCTCTTTTGCTATTTTTTCAAGAAGCTGTTCAACTGTATAACTTGAAGACTCGGACAGCCATATTCGACAGGCAAAATGATCTGTAGCAGCTATATTGTCAAATATCAATCTGGCTAGTGCTGTCTTACCAATGCCTTCAATTCCAACAATTGAAATAATGCAGCGATTTTCCTTGTCCGAGAGTAACTCAGCCGTTAAAGCCTCTACGTCTCCATCAAACCCAAAGATGCTTGATTGTTTATCAACAAGAGATGGTAATTGGGTCCCTCGACTTAATGTTTGAACCGTGGACAAGGACTCAGCTCGGGATTGAAGTTGAACCAAACCGTATGCATTTCTTCTTCTGGAGGCTTCTTCAATTTCGTCTCTGATCCTGTCTATCTTGTTGCCCATAATGTCATACCGCAACAGGTATTTCAAAATCAGGTGTTGTATTGGCATTATGGTATGCTCCAGTTCACTAGTGCGCTCATTAAAGACAGATTCATTTTCATCGGCAATACGTCGCATATGCTCCACCCAGATTTTGGATCTTTCATCTAGTTCTCCAATCTCTTCTACATCACGAAACAGTGCATCCATCAACTGCTTTTCGCCTTTGATTAATCGGAATTTCTGCTCAAGCTCTGTGATACGACGATACGAGGAGGCAGGTGGTGCATGTGAATTATCATTGTGTTCAACTTCAACAATGATTTCACTCGTGCTCCCTTGGACGCCTGGGCCCAGGCCAGTGCCCGTAGATTCGGTAGATACCGACTCTTTACTTCTTCCTTGTATATTTGCAATGCCATAAATGTTCTTCCTTTCTGAGATATCATTAATTTCATTCAACAACTCATAGATGTCCCTGGCAAATATAATTCTTCTAATGGGATAGAGAAACGCATCAACCTTTGGATAAGCAGCAACCAGAGAGTCGCCCTTTCTAGCCACATCTTTTAACTGATCCACCCACACTTTCTGTCTTTCGTTCAGACCTTCCGCGCTTTCAATATCACTGAGAAACGCATTCATTAGAGCTAAATATCTTAGGGTTGTCTTCAAATTCTCGTCCAAGGACCACCACAAAGACGGGGGATTGTTGGGGTCGCGAATGCCATTGCCATTTTGTCGTAATGCATGATATTGCGGATATTCAGGGATAAGTGGCCCTAACATGACTTTCATAAAGGGTAGGTAGAGATCCCAAAGATAGCGATGCAAAGGGTTTTCCCATGACAAACTTGGAACAGGTCTTGATCTTGATGCCATTTTGTCCCCCATATGCATGTCTTTCCCTCCATCTCCGAAAATCCATCTTCTGTAAAGTGCATCTCCAAACTGAGTGCTGATATATTCCAACTGTTTCATAAAATTCCTCTCGGTAACATATTGCTCATAACGAGAGAGGACTGGCCCCATCCAGGCCACCGCTCTTCTGGCAATGAATTTTTCAGCAGCAGCAACTGTATAATCACAAATGTCCTCTACCTCTTTCAACCACACTTGTGCTCTCTGACTGGATTCCCTTGTTGAATTTAAATTAGACACAATATTTTGTGTGTCGCCAAGGTCCTTATCCCTCACATGTTCTGCCTTCTCGATCACCTCCCGATCAATGACAATTAAATTTTGGGTCAGAATGTAATCAAGCTTCTCCAGCGCTGGGGATACTATTGTGGTGGCTCTGACTCCTACTCCTGCACTTGGACCTGGAGTTTCAACGGTTACAACTATGCTTGTTTTTGGTTTTTCATAGTTCTCTATTCTCTCAGTGATTTTTTTCATCTTGACGCTGATCTGATCCAGCTCTTTACCGATGTCGAATTTGTGAAACCAATTCAGAATTCCTTTCTTCCTCCACCCGAGGAAGTTATCTATCACATCATTTGCCTCTAGAGCAAAGCTCCTTATTTCCTCTACCAACTCCAACTGATTGGTATTGGGGCCTTCATGTTCAAGGTGTTGTGTGAATGCCACCATGTAACTCAGCTCTTTCTCAATCCTTTCAACCTGGCTTTTTTCCTTCAATCCTTCTTTCTCTTGATTGATGATATCAACAACCTTTGATAGGATGCTACTTACTAAAAGTGGATCCATGATGACCTGATGGTTGCAACTTCTTACCTATGCTCTGCTTTATTTGCTGGAGCCTGGAGATGATGGCCTTTCAAATGCTACCTCCAACTGTCTGCTTCTTCATTGATTGTGCTATTAAGAATAAACCTTTGTAAGGAATGGTTTCACATCCACATCAAATCACTAATCTGATAGTCTCATTCGCCGCTCAAAGGAAATTAAGCTCAATATTAATAGCCATTAACAACAGCTGGTTTTCAGTATTACAGATGTAGATTAGAACGGGTACACGTCCAAGTGACGATTTTTTTTATGGGATTTGTTGAGTTGAATGAGAAAGTTAAATGAAAAAGTATGAAATAGATTTGTGTATCTTCATGGTCGAATTTTTTTTTTTTTTTAATGTAAATGGGCATTTCTTCAGTTAAATGATAGATAACATTAAATGAAAAAAGTATAAAATAAATTCGTGTATCTTCGTAGTCGAAGAAATTTCTTGTTTATTAAAAAAAAAAAAAACTTGTTGGCCTGTAAGTGTAACTGGTAATTTTTTAAGAAAATAATGCTTCATGTCAAGTGATATCTTATTTTTCTTTACCCTCCGCTATATCAAGGGAAAGTAAGCTGACTAATCCAAATGAAGATAAGTAAAGTAAAATTTGATTAAAAAAAAATTATTTATACTAAACATTGAACTCAGATATTATTTGAACTATTTAACTTTAACTTTAATACATTAATTATTTGTGTTTAATCACTTAATTAATGTCAAATAATATTTAGTGAAAAAGAAACAAAAGAGAATGTATAAGGACAGACATAGATAGAAATAATAGATGCTAGTTAGGTATTTGAAAATTTTGGTGTTCAAACGTATTTTTTTAGTGGGATTTGTTAAGCTGTGTATAGGTTAAATGAAAAAAAGTATGGGATTTGTTCAGTTGAATGATAGATAAAGTTAAACGAAAAAATATATATATAAATTGAATTATTGTATCTTCGTAGAGGTAGAAAAATTGTTGTTACCCAGCAAGTTGTAATTTTTTTATGGAATTTGTTTATTTGTATATGATAAGGTCAAATAAATAATAAAGTATAATTGCATCTTCGTGGTCGATGAAAAATTGTTGGTTACCTGCAAGTTGTAATTTTTTTGTGCAATTTGTTTAGCCTGTATGCTAAGGTTAAATAAGTAAAAAAGTATAATTGCATCTTCGTGGTCGATGAAAAATTGTTGTTGCCCAGCAAGTTGTAATTTTTCAATGGAATTTGTTTATTTGTATATGATAAGGTCAAATAAATAAAAAAAGTATAATTGCATTTTCGTGGTCGATGAAAAATTGTTGTTGACCTGCAAGTTTTTAATTTTTTTATGCAATTTGTTTAGCCTGTATGCTAAGGTTAAATAAATAAAAAAGTATAATTGCATCTTCGTGGTCGATGAAAAATTGTTGTTGACCAGCAAGTTGTAATTTTTTTGTGCTATTTGTTTAGCCTGCATGTTAAGGTTAAATGAAAATATATAGAATAAAATAAACGAGACTCGTTCAATTATTTCAAAGAGCATGTTGAAAAAACCAACAAGTGTATAAATAAGTGCATGGAACAACTGAGAATTATTTTAACTTGACTAATAATTTGAGTATATAAATATAATGCATTGTTATCATTCAATATCAAAAACCAATGTTTTGTAAGAGTTTAGTTTTTTTTGTCTCTAAATTTTTTTATATTATATTTTTATTTTCTAATTTAATTTTTCAGATCAAAATTCTAATTTTTTTTTCCATTATCACTTACAAAATAACAATATTAACCCAAGAAGTAACAATAACATTAGCAACCAAGTGACTTGACTCAAGGACCTCACGGGATACTCACATATAAGTTTTTATAAACTTTATTTTCAACCCTCATTAACTAGTTTCACAACATCAACTTTGTCATGAACATGAGATATTAAAAGTATAATTTATTAAATAAATGCTAAATAATTAATATGAAGATAATGAATAAATTAATTATTTGATATATTTCATAACTAAGTGCGTCAAATATTTTAGTATATAGAGAAATGACAATAATTTTTTAAATATGCTTTATATGTCAAAAAATCTCATATCATTTATGAGTAATGAGATCAATAAAAGTTTATAAACAACATCCTTTAACATACCGAGGTCTTTTAAGAACAAATCCGTGACGAAACAAAGAATACCAAAGCATAATTTATAGATCTTTCTTTAAAAAAAAAGTAATTTACAAATCTTTCAATCCAATAGTATAAATGATATAAAAATGACTTATGTTACACCGTTTAAAATCAATCCTCCAAACTTGAGCTAGGCAGGCTCCAATAAACAGCAATTTGTGGCATTGCCTAAAACATAACAGCAATCAAAGAGAAGCAGAAAAAAATATGCCGTTCGCTGGTAAGATTAATGCAGTAATGCTTGTTTATGCAGTCAAAATTAATTCTTTCCAGTATGAAAATCAATTGTCATTCAGTATGAAAAACTTTATTACGTGATTCAATTAGAAATCATGATTGCATTTTTAAAGTCAACTAAGTTACAATGATATGTAATTGAATGAAATTGTTCCATAATACGCAAAATTAATGATTATATATGGTTTGAGTAATCAATATTAGGTCCTATTTGTATGCAAATTGATGGTGATTACATGTTTTTCAGTTGTCTGGAACATATTGGAACTTAGAGTTCTGGTTATATTGAGTTTGGTCTTCCAAATAATGCTAATATTTTTTGGCAACCAAAGAAAGTACCAAGCCGGTAGGGAGCTACAATTCGTTGTGTGGGTGGCCTATCTGTTGGCAGATTTGATTGCTACCTATGTTCTGGGAATTCTTTCCAAAGACGGCAAAAATCATCCAGTAGACATGGCCATCTGGGCACCCTTCCTTCTTGTGCATCTTGGTGGCCCTGACACAATCACTGCCTACGCCCTCGAGGATAATGAGCTATGGAAACGACACTGTCTTGGGTTAATGACCCAGATATTCGGAGCAGTTTATGTGGTTTACAGGTCATGGAATGGAAGCAAGCTTAATTATGTTACCATTCCAGTTATGGTGGCAGGAGTAATCAAATATGGTGAGAGGACTTGGTCCTTGTGGTGTGGAAGCAGTGAAAAGTTCAGAGAATCCATTCTCCCTCCTCCCGACCCAGGACCAAATTATGCCAAATTCATGGACGACTGCACTGCAAAAAAAGCTGAAGGATATCAAGTTGAATTCAAGGTCAAAGATACTTCGACTTTATCGTATAACTCTCAAGGAGCAATAGCAAATCAAAATGTACCAGATGCTTTGCTCTTACACGATGGATTCTATTTCTTTAAAATTTTCGAGCGCCTATTTGCAGATCTCATCCTTAGCATTCACGAACTCAAAATCAGCCGAAATTACTTTCAGCAAAATGACATGTCATGGAAACATGCGTTTAAAGTAATTGAGGTTGAGCTTGGATTGATGTATGATAAGCTATACACAAAGGCAGTGGTAACATACTGCGGCCTTGGCCTTGGCCCTGGCTTTGGCCCTGGCTTTTGCCTTGGCCTTGGTCTTGGCCTCAAAATTGTGACCCTTTCCTGCACCCTCTCTGCATTTATTACATTTTTATGTCTGATAGATAAAGCACACATGGATTGTGACCAGATTATAACTTCTGTGCTTTTCGCTGGGGCTATTTTACTTGAGATATGTGCGGGCATCGTTTTTGCTTCTTCAAGTTGGACAATGTTTTGGTTAAGCACGCGCAAGAATTGGATAGTGGATCATTTCATCTTATGTTTTCAAAGCTTTTATAAATGCTTACATGCTAAGAGGTGGTCTAATCGTATATCACAATTCAATCTCATAAGTTTTTGCTTGAAAGATGAGCTACTCAAACGCATCAAAATCTTGAATTGCCAATCCGGTTATCAGCTTCGCAAGAAGTTTCACCAAAAACCAGAAACTGTCTCCAAGAAATTGAAAGAAGTCATTTTTGAACAGATTCGGGATAAGTCTAAGGGTGCACAGGACATTGAGGAATGTAAAAACTTTTGTGCTCACAGGGGTGATGGAGTTCTTCGCGATTTGAAGTGCAACTGCAATTCCATTGCCAAGAGCACTGAGGTACAGTTTGATCAAAGCCTTCAGCTTCGGCTTATTGATTCCATTGCCAAGACCACTGAGGTAGAGTTTGATCAAAGCCTTCTGCTTTGGCATATTGCTACCGATCTTTGCTTTTATTCAGATAAATCAGAATCAGATGCAAATTGTGCCGTCCTCCAAAATTATCAAATATTGACAGATTGTATGTTATGGCTTTGGCATATTGCTACAGGTCTTTGCCGTTGCTTTTATTTAGATGAATCAGAACCAAATGAAACAGATACAAATTGTGCCTGGCTCCAAAATTATCAAATAAGCAAATTGTTGTCAGATTATATGTTATATCTTCTTGTTGAATGTCCTTTTATGTTGCCCAACGGAATAGGACAGATCAGATTTAAAGACACGTGTGCTGAGGTCAGTGAAATTTTGCAAGAAAGGAAGTACATATCAGAAACAGATCAAGTTTGCAAAGTGCTAGATCGAGTGAGTGTAGATGAAAAGTTTCCACCGTCAAAGGTTAAAGGAGACCGAAGCAAGTCTGTGTTGTTTGATGCACAGAGACTTGCTAAATCGATAAAGTCTTTAGAAGAGGAAATGAAATGGTCGAAAGAAGAGAAATGGAGAATGATAAGTCGTGTTTGGGTGGAGATGTTGTGTCATGCAGCAAACCAGTGTAGAGGGTTTCATCATGCCAAGCAGCTTAGCCGAGGTGGCGAGTTGCTTACCCATGTCTGGCTTTTAATGGCTCATTTAGGTCTAACTGAACAGTTGCAGATTTCAAAAGGTCACGCAAGGGCAAAGTTGATAAACACCTAAAATTGTTTTGGTGAGTATGCTTGAACAAGTTCTTATTGTCACTTCCATTATTGTGTTCACTTTAGATTTCCTATGTTTTTTCTCTAACTCCGAACATTTCTTCTCTCCAATGTCCAAGGTTTTAAAGAGCAGTTCATTTTAGCTGCAAGATTGAGATTTTTATGTGTCTACCACTGCAATGCAATCACAATTTTGGCCATATTGATCCTATTGGTCTGTAATTTTCCATAATATCGAGAAGCACAATGAAACTGCGATGGCGAAACTGGCCGCAATTTAAAGCCTTGGCCATATTACACTACATATGTTGTGTTCTAATACAATAGCTTGTAATTTGTGTGTTGTATCCAATAATAATAATACTATATAATGATGTAAAATAATGCATTGTGTGTTTAGCATGTATTCTGTGTTCAGCTGCATTCAGCATGACATTGTATAATGATGATGGATTATTGATTTGTTACTGACTGGTGGCGGTGGCCGGTGAAATCTTATGCTTTATCTTGTACTATCTTGTTAAATTTCTTGTGAATCGTTTTATTTAAGGTTTGGATTATGAAATAATCCAGTGCTACTTGTTTGCAAATGTTCAAAGAGTTAGTGCTACATATATGTCAATTGTGACACCTTTTAGCCATAGTTAATTAAATTAAAGACTTCAGATATGTTAGTGTTCTTTGAAAAATTTATGAATTTTGTATTTGAAAAATTGTGATACCTTTTATCGATTATATAGTACATGACCATCAATAAGTTGTAATGCGAATATTATCCGATTGAGTATTTTTTAAGTAAAATCTTAAGTTTGATTCATGTGAATAAAAAAATATTGAAAGAAAAGATTTTATTAAAAGTTGATTAACCAAATTTTTTTACAAAAATTAATCATAAACACAATTAATATTTCGCAATCAATCGATGTCTAATCAATCAATGTCTAAGTGAAAAAAGAAAATAGTATATGAAAATCTAGAGTTACTTATAATTATTTTTTTTTACTGCAACTTATAATTGTTTTATGCCTTAGTTGGTAATTATATTTGTTTATTCAGCAAATGTCTCGTTAAAATTGTATTTTAAAGTTTTTTTTTTCTTTCTTTCTCTTTCTATCTATTTTTTATATTATAATAATACATTACATATAATGGGGAAGATTACGCGTAACTTACTATTGTTTTACATGCTAGTTGGTAATCAGATCATTGTTTATTGAGCAAATTAAAGTCTCCTTATAAATTACTTTTTAAAGACTCGAATAAATTAACATGATTGATAGAAAGATAAATTTATGCGAATTTAAATTGACATGAAATGAAAGAAAAGAAATCGACAAGAAACTAGGCAGTGAGTATTTCCCAAAGACGTTGTAAAACCTCCTGGAAATCTACTTTGATGTATAGGTCTCGTTAACGGGTGTATCATGGATCCTGATTGGGGAATTAACAATAAAAAAATATTATTATTAGTTTAGAGAACTTTAGACACACAATTAATTAGAAACTACACAGGATATAATTAAGTTTTAAAATAATTTTTTCTTTAATTTATTATTGATAAAATTATTTTTTATTATACTTTATTCTTTCTTAAAATATATATTTTAGCATTATATAACAATGATTTATATATATATATATAAAGTTAGAAATACTTGTATAATAATTAAAAAAAAAACTAACATCGTACTACTAAAATAAAAAGTAAGATTATATCTGCTTTAAAAAATGACATCATTTATTATTTACATTTATTGAAAAAGTCTCCTTAGAAGTCATTTTAAATGTTTTAATATTTTTCTTTTTTTATTTCTATCTACTTCCTTTACAAAAAGTACTACATCATATGATTGTTCTACGCGTTGTTGGCAATCATGTCATTAGTTATGACCAAAAGTCTCCTCAGAAATTACTGTATTTTGATACATCCTTAGAAATTACTGCATATATTAGAGTTTCAATTTTTTTATTTATTCCATTATTATAATAACATATCATGGGAAAGATCAGACTTAATTTAGTAATTTTTTTGTACTGTAGTTGGTAATCATATCATTATTTACTATTTATATTTATTGAACAAAAATCTCCTTATAAATTATTTTAAATGTTTTAATCTTTTCCTTTTTTATTTCTATCTACTCCCTTTAAAAAAAAGTACTACATCATGACTGTTCTACTCGTTGTTGGTAATGATGTCATTAGTTGTGACCAAAAGTATCCTTTTTCGATGACAAAGGAATCTAGAGGCCATTAACAACAAAAGTCTTCTTAGAATATCATGAAAATTTTAATGGCATATAATAATAATAATAATTTTAGAATATCATCAAAATTAAAAAAGTTCTATACAATTAATTAGAATGCATATAAACAAGTAATCTTGCTTATAATATGACATATTAAAAAAATACTTGATTATAAAATAATTGCACAAGATATAACTCAACTAATTGGAAACTGCACAACATATAACTTCAAAATAATTATTGAAAAAATCAAAATTTTACCATACATGTTAATTTCATATTTAGGTGATAGTGAGAGCTGTTCATTGGAGTATTTAGCTGGAACTTCAAAACTTTGCCTTGGAGGTGAATTGTAAACCTATTGTTGATGGTTTACAAGTCAATGTTATATAGAGGAATTTCGTAATTTTATAATCTACCTGCAAGTTATCATTTCTTTTAAAGCAAATTTTCAAACTTAAGGATAAGTTTAGTTAAGAGACAAGTTAATCAAGTTGTTTATAATCTGGCAAGAACTTGTAAGTTTCATGTTAGTCACTATGTCTTTTGAGCATATTCTCATGTGTATTTATGCTACCATTTTGAATGAAATGTAATAAATGATAGTGAGAGAGAACTCAATAAGTGTATAAGATAAATTTAACTTAGGAAATAAGTTCACTAATTATTTAACTTTCTTATTTTCTTATACTATAAATATTTATACAAAAATTTATCCAAACATGATTTAAGATATTTACCTAAACACAGACAAAGGTTTAATGGGAATTCATTTTAAGGATTTATTATAATTATTTTAAATTGTAAATACTTTCTTATAAGTTTTTAAATTAAAGAGACTTCATTGAAAATTTGGTGAAATCATAAGTA
>PYAF01002184.1:480328-496994 GCA_007407185.1 Glycine tomentella | reverse complement strand
GAGGGATCCACGAAAAGGGAAGATAAAAATAATCAAACAAAATGAGCTCGAATAAAAGGGGTTTCTATTTTAAAGAAGAAATGGCTGATAAAATGAGCTCGAATATAAATTATACACTGCTACTTACTACACAATGGAGGTTGGAAGCAATAGAGGCAAGCACTGTCACAGTGGGACGAGGGTGAGCCAAAGTGAAGCGAAATGAAGGGCACGACGGAGGTTGCGGCAGACTTCCGAGGGAGTGACAGCGGGTGGGTTGAGAGGAGTGACAGAGAGAGCGTGTGGTAGGTTGAGAAGGGTGAGTGAGAGAGAGAGCCTGAGGGTTAGGGTTGAGAAGGCACGAGAGCTTCGGAGGAAAAAGAGGAATTAGAAATCCTGCACTTTTTCTAAGAATTTAAAATTCCAAGTCTATAGTTTAAAACAAATTCTAATTTAAATTACTAAAATTTTAAATTTCTTTTAAAAAAATATCCAAACAAGATATTTAGAGGAAAAGAAATTTAAATCCTCTCACTAATTACTTTCCCTATTTTAAATACCCCATCCAAACACACTGTAGGGGACTTTTGTTTAAGGGTTTAGATTTACATTCCCCGGAATGTTGAGATGGGTATATAACATTCCTATTTTTGTTTTAAGTTTTATAAAACATTCTCATCTAAAAATGATTCCCAGACATGTTTTCAGCATTTTTCCAATTTCCCACCAATTCATTCCCATAGACGTGGGTATAATTTATTCCCAAGGAATGCTTGAAGTCTTACAAGAATAGGTAGTGGGTGGTTCTAGTGAGTAGTGGGAGGAAAAGAGAATTTTTTTTATAGGGATATGTTTTGTCTTATAATTACATATTCCTAGAAATAAGTTTGAAATGATACAAAATACCAAACATGGACATAGTATGTTTTCAGCAATATGATTCCTGGGCATGTTATTCCTGAGAATGTAGCATTATTCCTTGAAACAAATGCAACCATAATTTTGGTTCTCTGGCAATTTTAGGCAACATATTATTATTTGCTTTGGAATTGATGGAAGCCAAATTTTTCCGCTTTCTCAAGATTGTGGGTGTTGGATACAAAGCCAGAGCTGAAGCTGCAGGGCGTCTGTTGTATCTCAAATTGGGGTTCAGTCATGAGGTGGAACTAGCTGTCCCTCCTGCTGTCCGTGTTTTCTGCTTCAAAAACAATGTAATTTGCTGCACTGGAATAGACAAACAAAGGGTGCACCAGTTTGCTGCTACTGTTCGGACTTGTAAGCCACCTGAAGTTTACAAAGGCAAGGGCATAATGTATGTTGATGAAGTTATCAAGAAAAAACAAGGAAAGAAGTCTAAATAGTCATATAATCTTAGGTGATTTCATGAAGTCTAGGACTCAGATGTACATTGGCTACACCTTGTCCGCTGAACAATTCACTCTAGGTCTCTCTAGTCTTCAAATAGTTTCAGTTTTGGAATACTTTAACATAGCATTATGGTAATCATGTATGCTTTAAAATAACAATAATTTTTTGCTTCTGTATGATTGATATGTACTTTTTAGCGTTTATCTTACTTTGTTGAGGCATTTTGTCTAAGGATATAATATTATTTTAAAGTCTCATTTTCTTTTTGTTCCCTTCTAACTGTTGAAACAAATATTACAGGATGGTTAGTTTTAAATTTCACCTCACCTCTTTCCCATTTTCCTCTCCATGAAGTTTTAATTTACATTGATGCTTAGTTAAAGCTCTTATGTGCACTTTTTTAAACTTAGTGGTTATAACTAGCTTCACTTTAATCTTTGCTCTTAGATGATGCGTGCATTAAAGC
Organism: Glycine tomentella; assembly: GCA_007407185.1. Classification (NCBI taxonomy): domain Eukaryota; kingdom Viridiplantae; phylum Streptophyta; class Magnoliopsida; order Fabales; family Fabaceae; genus Glycine; species Glycine tomentella. Next base: position 495,181 of record PYAF01002184.1, on the reverse strand, counting down.
TGCTTACTTTGATGTTAAGAACATGGTTACGCTTCCAGCTTTTAATGTATAAGAAGCTTGTAGTGCTGGACGTCTCCACCATTGAAACATAATTTCTAAGAAATCTGATTGATCCTTTTTTTTTTTTTTTGTGGTTTTTGATTTTCATGTTCTTAATTATTTTGATCTTTTAATCCAACCTAGAAGTAACACAAACTTGGCTGTGTTATTTTCGATTAAATTGACTATCTAATTATCCGTTAAATGAACAAGTATTTTATACCCGACAAGGAATTATTGTAGTAGCACTTGGGACTTGTTTGATTGATTCCTTTTGTAATCTATTCTGAAATTCATTTGTTTAGTAATTTGTGTTTAGCTTTCCTAGTTTAGATGGTGGCTTTTTGAGTGTCCCAGAAGCTACTAAAGAATCTCTCTCGTGGATGAGTTTCTGAGGCATTAGCAGAATAATAATAGGACCATAAAATATTTGAAAGTCAGCTACATTAGCTGGAGTAGAATACTTCACAATGTTTCGGAAGCAAGTGCATTGAAGGTAGTTCTTAGTTTCCTCTTAGTTATTTATCATCTGATATGGAACTGTTTCTTTATTAAGATTCCACGTCTCAATAATATGTTTTAGCGTTGAAGATTGAGTATAAGTACGAAGTAGTGGCAATACAGAAGTAGAAGATCTAAGCCAGACGTAGTAGAGGAATCCATAATCAAAAGGGAATAATTTCTTCCTTCTAAGTACAATTTCTTGGTTATGGTTTTCTTTTGCGTGCTACACACATGACACAACCAACAAAACAATTCTTCATGTTAATAATTGGGCCTCGTTAATTGAATCATTTCAATGATTGGCTCGGCATTAAGAAATAGTCAAAATAATTTAGTATCATTATTTTTCATATAGATTTTTTTACCCAAACAATGTAATTCTTTCAGTTTTTTATGTTGTTCATGTCCAGCCTGATCTAACTCGTCCAAACCGAATTTTGTTTTGTTCCAGTCTTTGGTTTGTTAGTGACAAATCCGACAGTCCGAGACTTAACACAGTCATACATAATTACATAAACTATAACTTAACCCAATCAAACATAAACTATTATTTAAAAATAGTTGATTTTTTACACTTCATTTATTTTATTATAGATATTATTACTTTTTTAATTTGTTGTCTGATTTAAATTTCTAGAATTGTCTGGTTCTATAAAATGTTAGAAGTTTTAGAATGATCCCTAACTCGTAGATCCAACCCAAACCAGTATTGAATTGATTTGAATATAAATGAGCCTAACCCAAATTGAACTAAAATATTTCACTTGGTTTAGATGGCAACTCTAATTAAACTTGATTCAACTTCATAATGCTCATACATCTCTAATTTTATGCTCTACTATTTTTTAGTCATCTTAAGGGATCTGAGCCCTGTTTTGCTAGGGCTAACGGCATGTTGGTCCTTTGTTGTTTGATTGATTGTTATTAACACAAACTCGCATATTTGGTTAATACTCTTATGTACTTATTTTTATTAGTTTTGAACATGTGATTTTTATCTCTCACATTAAGAGAGTTTTTTTTTGTATTGAGACTTAGTGTTTCTTGTATGATTCCGTTGCTTTAATTACTACCATATATTTGTTATTTACTTCTTACAATGTTTTACAGGTGGGGGGATTTAATTCTATTACATTTTTTTTGTTACCTTACAAAAAGGTACGTTGATGTAAAATCCAGGATGTCGATGTCGATGTCATAACGTGCTGCAGCATCTTGGTATCATGCTAAAAAGATATAATCTCACATCTTGCAAACTCGTCTATTTCGTGACATTAATGTAACATACGCTTGGGAAATCTTAACCTTGAATATTATATTTTTATGAAGTCTTCCAGTCTTTATTTTTGGTTTTTGAGGAGCCTTTCTATAAAATATTTTAAAAACTCGTTCAACTTGATCTAAAAAAAAAAAATAAGTTGAAAGGTTATTGAAATTTCCAAGATAAATAAGTTGAGTTAGTTGTAACTTGTAAGCGGATTTTTAGATTGGGATGCATCACAGAATTTAATGGTCAACTGGGACAAGTTATCCATTTGAAGAATGATGTCAAGACTAAAAACAAGGATACAATTGAGAGAAACTTTATGTTCCAAAATAAGGACGTAATGGGAAGGGAAAAAAATTACTTATACAAAAGACAGTAGTAAGAAAAATAGTGATGATAATTTAGGGATAAAAGAATAACTTCACAGAAATGATATCAATATATAACAAGTTGTTCGAATTCCCAAGTAAACGCAGGGTAGCAACTAGCATGTGTTGAAAATCATGGAGGATTGCGGTGCTAAATATACCAATCTTAATTTACACGTATCACGCACTAAAAGGTCATCACAGAAAAAACATTTATCACCAAATGATATTATAATTTATTACTTATTTTTAATGGACGAGATAAAATTTATTAAGATAAGTTGTAATGAGTTTATTTTAATAATTCCATCAAAATATTATTGAAATAAATTATTTTTTAGAAATTATAAACTATCTTTTAAGTCTACATAAGTTCTATAAAAGTTCCTTCAAACTTCAAAGGCCTACACATTCTTTAAAGACAAAATAATTAAGTAACTAATGATAAGACAGAATTTCACTCTATATGACATTCGTGAAGAAGTAATGATATATTAAGAAAAACTTAACATAATATAGGCAGTAATAAATTTATTTCATCAAATCAAGTTTTTTTGATATATTTAACATAGAAAAAAATCTTTAGAAGAAAATTTATCATTTACTAACCATAAACTGTTGTTTTAAGGGAAGTAATTATAAAATAAAAAAACTATTAAAAAATAAACATTTAAAATTATCAGTATACATTTTTTTAGTACTTTTTTATTTGCTAAGTCTTTATTCTATATTACCTATATAATAATAGCTATTTAACATATCAAATTTAGAAAAAAATAAAAACATATTATCCTCTTTCCCAACTATTTCTTTGAATAAAATAATATTAAAATGCTGCCCTTTGTATCTGACTTTTCCCCTAGTTTGCAGGTAAACTATCACCTTCTCTTTCATCATTGTCAGACACTTAATTTGCAGGAAAAAAAAAAAGAAAGAAAGAGGCATTCATTGATTAAGCGCTATGATCTAGGATGCACGAGTCTGCATTCAATTTTTATCATTTATTTGTACTCTTCTAAGCTCTTTGCCTGCCTATATCCTTATTTCGGATCAAATTTATTTTATTTGAAAGAAGGGAGAATACTTCAGCTTTTCCTAATAATTTTCTTTCTTTTTATTCATATCATAGAAACATAGGACTTTTTTTTATAATCAAAATGGGTTAAAAATTAAAATTAATTACCATAAATGGATTGTTCAACAGAGTATCTAATAAAATGGGTCATTTTTGTCATGTAAGAATATAGAAAGTGCTAGTCCTATGAGACATTTAGCGTAGGTCAAATTAACGTTAATGACTAAAGTTATCATATTTTTACTCAATTTAGCGTTGGTCAAGTCAATGTTAAATACAAGTTTAATGACTAGATTTATTGTTACATTTTCAAAGTTTACACATGAAATACATATATATCATGAAAAGTTAGAAATAAATGAAATACGTTTGTTCATGTGTTAATGTTATTGTATTTTGAGTCAGTTTACTCAATGTTATACTGAGTAAAAATATGTTTAAACTATAGTCATTAAACATATATTTAGCATCGTCTTGGTCGACACTAAAAACTTGAGAGACTCTAAATGACAATTCCAACTATAAGATAAACAGAAAGTACAAGCAAGGTGTCACTCAGAATGACGTCTCTAATTTTGTAAATGCTTTATTGACCAATCTATTATGATAATTAATTTTCATTTTTAACCCATTTTGATAAATAAAAGCCAAAACATCACCTTGTTAATTTTCGTAAACACAGAAAAGCCTTATTTCTAATTAGAATATGCGTTTTGAGAAAATTATTTAGAACAGATTTTAAAATATTTCTTGGTTACAATGATTTTGGACTAGTTAATGCAGTAGTCACTTTCTTTCAAATCCATAGGTGTACGCTATTTCTCACTTAATTTCATGATCAACTTGTTTCTCATAATACCTCATACTTTAAGGTCACTGTGTATGATATCAATATCATTACTATAGTTTTCAGAAAAAAATGTCATTAATACAAGGCTCAAGCAAGAAAGATAAAGAGATGTTCATTATAGATTAATCTGGGCATGCTTTTTTTTTTTTTTTGGATATCTCACATGAATTTAAGTAGGTTTTGGTCATTAATCATATAGTACGAGGATGGATGTCAGGATATAGTTTAATTAGATCTACATGTGAGTAAACTTCACATGAACTCAATGATTGGGAGAAAAATGTTTGTATAAAAATATTTCATATAGTAATGCAGAAAAGGAAGGGAGAAAAACTAATCGTGAGTTTTTTTTTTTTTTTTTATTGGTAAGAATTGAAGATATGATATAGAAATTTATAATGACTCAAGCTTTCTGTTCAATGAGTTGTGTTAAATTTCTTGATTAATTATGAGCTTTTTATTATTATTAATTTTCATTAGAATTAATTTGGATAAACTTATTAGTAAACATTATATTTATAGCAAAATAAAAAGAATTAAAGAAATATTATAAATCAAACTTTTCCGATAAATTAAAATAAATTATATTTCTGTTTTTCTTTATAAAAAAAATCCACGTCTAACTTTCCTATAATCACTTACAAGTCACAAGCTCACGAGTATTTTTTTTTTATATAAAAAAAGTTAAGAATAAAAAACTCGTCTTGATTAAAAAGTTCTTATAAATGAAAAGTTAATCCAAATTTGATGTTAACCTTTTGTTACAAATAAAGGGAGTGATAGACTCATAAAGCATGTCTTGTATCAAGCAACTCTTCTTTCCTAATTAAAGTATTGAAAACAGAGATCTGAATCTTCTTTTATATGCAAACATTATTGGAAACTTCTGTGACATAAGATGGAAAGAAATATCAGTTAACTCATGTTCTAATCTCAATTTCTGAAAATAACTTGAAGATGAAAGGATAATTAGAAAGTGTTGTCTACCTTATTGTACTTTATTTAAACTCGATAGTGAAACATTACAGTGAAATCTTTTGGAAAATAAATAAACTATTTTGTCTCTATCTTGCCCTGTTTTAGTAGCTAGCTGGGTGGATACTGAGTAACACACTACACTATCTCCATAGCTATTTAAACAAGAGTAAAAAATATTTTAATTTTGTAAGAGAATCAAACTATTTAGAATTCTAATATTGGTATACTATATTTAAAACAACACTGTCCACTAATCAATTACCTGAACTATGCCTGAATAAATTGTGAAGAATTCTATTTTTGAAAATGTATGGAAGGAGATGAGATCTTGTTTAAAATTAAGATTAGAGCATGTTACACATCTTAAATATGTTTTGGCTTAGTTATAATATTCTTAGAAACCGAATTTTGGAAAGTAAAGGGGGAAAGGAAGGGCTGAAATTTTAGTTATAGTTACAGTCCCTCTTTGAGATGTGTCTTTTACTAGAATTGAGGAATAAAAGAGAAAGAGAGAGTGGGAAGCACAAGAAGTCCATGGAATGTGTGGTCATGCAGGCATGGCAGAATGCAAAAGCATAATAAGAAAGAGTCATATAAATATATAAATTAAAAAGTTAAGTGCAGGGAGCACCGCAGATTCCGTGGTTCCAGGCTTGCACTCAAATCATCACGTGCACAAATCGTTGAGCCAAAGTAATGGGCTATTGCTTCCTTCACACCCCCCACCCCTCCTCTCTCTTTCTCTCTCTAAAATTAGTACACACATGTATATCAACCTCTATCTTGCACTCTATATGTGTCTTTCTTCACCAAGACGTGTTAGTAACTAAACCAAATATATTGCCCCTCACGCGCCTTCAGGACAACAAATCCTTTTGTGATAACTCATATCTCACATTCATTAAAATATATGCCATAAAAGTGAAACAAACAATCATTGTAGTGATTGATGAGAAGTTCAATTTAGTAGTTCTAGTAACTAACAAGGTTAATGAATTGTGGGCATGAAGTTTACAATTGAACCTTTTATGCGGTTGATTGGCAATTGAGTGAAGAGAGCTTCAATTTGTAGATTAAAATTTGGAATGTATTTTATGGTTTACAATTGAGCCAAATTGGTAGTGAAAAAAGATTGGCGGTTGGAGTCACATGCGAGCTATACAGAGAATGAGAAATAGGGAAATCCATCCCATGGACTAAATAGCAAATACTTGAACTAGGAGTTCAATGTAATGAAATTGAAAAAATAGAGGTAATAAAGAAGCATGCTAATATAATCTTTGCTTGGGGTAGTTTTTCATTTAGTGAAAGTGCGTTGGCAAAGTGTGAGAAAGAGAGTGTGAGACGGACTCTGTTTTTCACAACCACTCTTTTCCAATCTGTTCCCCCCTTCACCACACTCTCCAAATTTGGCCACTTTCTGTTAAAATTGCATTATTTTTGGTCTCATCTTTTTCTCGAGTGCTATGTTCTCTCTTTTCATTTCTAAATTTTTCCGATCCCCACAGGCCTATAAATAAACACTTCCAAAACTTGGATTGTAGGGCTTATTCACAGTTACTGTTGTATTGGGTGGCTTTTGACGACCACCCCACCCCCCCGCCCCCCACACCCCCCGACACTCCCTATCTATATATAATCTCAATTCTCGGCTACCTTACAATTACAACCATCCTAGCCTCTCTCGCTTTGGGGGTGTCAGAAAAGAACCAACATGGAAGCACCAGAAGAAGTCTCTTTGGGGGGCTGCAAAGATCACACCAACATTGTCAAAGGAAAAAGAACCAAAAGGGTAAGGCCACAATCCCCTATGCCCTTCTCCATCACCGCCAATTCTTCCACCGGAGAAGGAGAAAAAGAACAAGATTGCTACAATGGTGATGATGACAATGACAACATAAAAAATGAAGATATTAATAACATCAACAGCTCTACCACCACTTCTGCAGGATTACAAGACAGCACAGATGAAGATGAGGACATAGCGAATTGCCTCATCCTTCTAGCTCAAGGACAATCCCGGGAATCCCCGAAACACGCGGAGGAGGACGCTGGCATGAACTACGCCAAGTACAGCAGTAGAAAATTCTTGGAAGCTGCTACCTTGGGGTCTAGCAGGGCAGGGTACTATGTCTATGAATGCAAGACATGTAACAGAACCTTCCCTTCATTTCAAGCACTTGGAGGCCACAGGGCCAGTCACAAGAAGCCTAAGGCATTGATGGCTATTGGCCAAGAGAAGAAACAGCAACACCTTTTGTCATCAGATGAGGAAGAGTTTCAATTGAAGACCAATAAGTCACCATTTTCCCTTCAATTGAATACAAAGGGGAATTTGTACAGCAACAACAACAAGTCCAAGGTGCATGAGTGCTCCATCTGTGGTGCTGAATTCACATCAGGACAGGCATTGGGGGGCCACATGAGACGCCACCGCGCTCCGGTCGGAACCACCACCACCCCCACCACACTCTCCTTCACCCCATTGGCTTTGGAACCAGAAGAAGATCACCCTAGAAAGAAAAGGAATGTATTGAATTTGGATTTGGATCTCAACCTTCCTGCCCCAGAAGATGATCATAGAGAATCCAAGTTTGCCTTTGCATCCAAGCAACAACAACATGGACAGAAACAACAACAACAACAACAACAACCACAGCAACAGCAACAGCCACAACAGCAACAAACAAGTCTTGTCTTCCCCGCACCAGCTTTGGTGGATTGCCATTACTAACAAGGTTTTAGATTGGCATTTCGCAAGATGATCACAACACGAAACCGTGGTCAATGTGCAAGTTTAGCGATACGTTTGTCGTCTGATTTGATTTTTTTTCTTTATTTCTTTTTTGATTATCAAAATTTACTTTACATGATTCTTTTGATTCTTTGTAAACTTGATGAAGCCATGGCCCATGGTGATTAAGGGTGAGGTCAGTTGTATATTAGAGAAAAGTTTTAATATTTTCCCTGCAGAAACCTCTCCAACTCATGGATAGCGCACGTTGGGGTATCTTTATTTCACTTCTTTTTTCCTTGGTGTTAGGCCAGCCAAAGGATGTGATGTATTATGACTGCAGAGAGAAAGAGAGGCAGAGAGGGTGTTGGTAGTGGTACTATCCAAATAAGCAGTGGCGGATAGGTATCTACATGCACCATCTCACTTTAAAAAAATTACATATAATTATTTAATATTTTTATTTTCTCCCTTAATATTATATATTTAAATTCATTACTTTTATATTTTTATATTTTCATATTTTATATTCTTTAATTTTATATATTTAAATTTATTTTTCTCAAAGTGTATATAATTTATTTGATTATATATATATATATTAAATTTTTATTATTTTAATATTTATATCTTTATTTTTATGTATATAATAATGATAATTATCAATTTTTATTTTTTTAAATAAATTATCTTCATTGACCTAAGATCTAGATTCGTCACTCCAAATAAGTCTGTGTTAAGTTTCATTATTTTGTCCACAATAAAACATTAAACTTGACTGATATCATTGCAAAGTGAAACATCTTTTGCACGGTCCATAATGTTTTTTATTAAGTAGTTAGATCTATTAATTTTTAAATAAATAATTGGGATTTTTTTCATTTTTATTTTATTTTTTATCTTTTGTATTTCCCAATTTAACCCCATTTCTATCCCTTTTCTCCCATATGAAATTGTAAAATAACATTAATATAAGAGTATTTCTAATGGGAGGTATTTAATGGGTTTCTAAGAATGAGAAATTGTTTCTTAGAAAAAATTATATATTAGAGAGTATCTAAGGTAGCATGAGAGTTTTTTCAAAAAAATTTAAGTTTCTAATATAAGAAACTCTTATTTTTTAAATATCACCAATTAAGAGAATTTTTTAAAATTTCTTGTAAGTTTTTACATTAGAGCAAAATTTAATTAAAACTCTTATTAGTGACATTATAGAGATAAAAAAAAAATGAGTAAATCATTATAAAAAACCCATGTAAGCACTCCCATTAGAGATGTTCTAATGTCTCCTCTGAAACCACCTTATGGCAGCCAAGTTTCTTCATCACCTAAAAAAAAAAAAATCAGCTAACAAACAACACAAACATCCTACATAAGAAACTGCAAAATAACACCAATGCAACTACAAAATAACACCGATGCCTCCTCTGGAACTACCCTATGACAGCCAAGTTTCTTCATCCCCCAGGAAAAAAAAAACAGCTAACAAACAACAAACACCCTTCATCCCCTTTCCTCCTTCCCAATCAAATGCTACGAAACCCCAAACAAAATTTGTATAAGGATATATCTATATCAATTTCAAAGAGCAAGCAATAATTGTGATCAAAGAACGCGACCTACTTTTCTCAAATCCGAAGAAAAAATGGTACCACCCTAAGCTAGAACATTCAACAAATAAAAAAATGCAACCTAGATTCAAGAAACAGATCCAAATCAAAATTTAAAAAAACAACACACCATCACATATACAACCTAATTAACCAGCGACCCACTCCTCCCTCTATCTTCTAGAACGTTCCTTCGTCCACAACCAAAATCATCTTCGTTCCTCTTCGATGCCAACTGTTGCGTCGTCTCAAGGTCGACACTCAAAATTGACAACACACCATCACCATACTTGTTTGAGAGCAATACATCAGATACCTTCATATATGCGGTGAGGTGGTCAACAGACGGATGCCAACGATGAGGTGGTCACCATCGAAGTCTTCAACACCGAAATATGGCTAAAGCATCACAGCTTCAGTGACTCCAACTGGGGTGAAAGGGGTGAGTGGACATGAGAAGACCTTGGTTGGTGACGATAACATAGTGGAGTGGTAGCGACAGTAACGCGGTGCAATTGTCTGTGATGAAGAGATGGTGGTGCACAGTGGTGGAGGATAGAAGAAGATCAGGGAGAGAGAAAAAGAGAGGTAAAAGAAAAGGAAAAATTGGGAAAAGACAAGCAGAAGTAGAGAAAACAAAAAAAATTGGGAGCATCTGATGAAAATTAAAATGAATGTAACAATCAAAAACTCTTTCGTACCGTCCGAAAAATATTTTACTTTTCCATTAATATGTTAAATAATATGTTTTCTCTCTCTCTTTCACTGTGTATCCCCTCATATTGTTCATGGAAATAGAATAAAAGTAGGGAAAGCCAGTAAGTAACTGCTATTCCCACATGAATCCTCGAGGTGTCCTTTTCCTCCTTTACCAATATGTTGCCATTAAAATATTGTTATTGTTCAGATAATTTTGTTCTTTTCTTTGCTTGTTCTCTCTTCCTGTGCTAGTTAATTACCTACTCACTACACCTAACCAACCTCATGAAACCACCCAGTGCTTCATCATTCATCATTCATCATTCACGACCCTCAATTTCTCCGAATCCTCACAATTGGCTTAGATACAGCTAATAACAAGTGCCAAAATTGAAGTGGATCAAATCCACAAACCAAAGTTAAGATCATAGTTATCTTGAATTAAGTTATTTAACATATTAATAAACTATGTGAGATTTTGAATTTCATTGCTTTCTTTTCTTTCTGATGAAGTATAAAGAGGCGTTGAAGAAAACTGTGTTACTCCGCAAGTGTAGATTTACACTCAACCGATTATCATTTAGGCCATTGTATTTGTTTGATTAATTAATATACAAATATTGTATAATCAAAGTTCCTTTTCCATTATTTTCTTTTCATGTTTTTTTTTTTTTGTTAAGAAGTCAAACGCAGCATGAGATCACGTTAATACAAGTTGAGGATTTATTTATAATTACACAGAATTAGTTTATAACAAATAAATATGCTAAAATTGAAGAGAGGGGCACGGGTGACTTAACCAAACTTTTACCAAGTTGAGTAGTTTGCTAATCAGGGGTTCACTTGCCAATTTTTGATAAATGTTCATGAAAAGAAAAAGGTGAATTTGGATAATATTTTCTAAATAAAAAAAATATTGGACATAAATAGATGGAACCAAATGCAATCAAATGAGATTATTTTAATATAGTTCGGTTTTTCTAATTAGAAATAAATCGATCAGTTCTTAATTTAAGAAAACAAGGGATGACTTTTTTCCCTACAAATAAAATGAATTTAAAACATTAAAGCCACTATATGGTTGGATGGGATGAAAATTGAAGTCTAAATTTTGTGTGTCAGATTTAATTGGTGTCATGTGTTCCTCTTGATTCATCAAGCTCGTCTACCTAGAATACTCAATACTTGACCCGAAACGATGTCGTTTTACGAATTTACGAAAAGATCCAGACAAAGAAAGATAGCAATTGGGCAAAATAACTTCGTTAACAAACTCTCGAAGCAACAAAAGCCCATACATCCCTTATATGAAAAAATATAAGACACAACAAAATATTTAATATATATAATTAAAATAAATCTTAATTTCACTAGCAAAAAGAAAATATTTAAAATAAACATAAATCGTTTTCATATTATAATTCTTATTTAATATATTATAATTATAATATTTCCATTTATATTGATGTAAAAAATTGAAAGTAAAAGAATACAAAATACACCTGGGAATATTTGAAGTATCCTTAGTGTCCTATACGAATACGTGCGGTGCTACCTAAAATGCAAAACTATACTACTTTCCTAACCTTGTTTAACCTCTTCTTTTTATTTATATTCATATTTCTCGGTTCTTGATTTTATTAGAAAAAGCATTCTTTGTGAAACTATTATAGAGCTTGCTTGTGCAGCTACTGCTATACTTAAGAGTAGACAAAGCTTTTTGTTGAAGCATACTTTGCCTTAAGATTACACCCACATTTATGCTAAGACAAAAGAGTATACACAATACATCACTCTTCAATATACTTTGCCTCTACCCCACACTTTACCCACCCCTTTTTTGGGTGTGAATGATACTTCAAATCCTAAGTTCCTAACTATATAGATACTCCATTTTTCTGTGTTAAGAATATATCTTACTCATCATACTGTTTTAATAACTATATTAGTATATTTTTCATCGCTAAGCATCTCTTACAAGTTACAGGTGTCTTGGTCTTTTTCAGTTGGGTATATATAACTTACATAGCATCATAAATACCATTTCATTTTCAAAATATGGTACAACTACAGTAAATTATATTATTCAATTTACTGGTCTTTTGTAAATACGTTATTGAAACAGGGTTACTTATACAATATGTAAATTTAGAATTGGCTAAAACTGCATAAACGCTATTCGTTGGGGCGATCTGGCTAAAACTGCATATTTAGAAAGGGCTAAACAATCGATGTAGAATGTGTTTCTTGTAGTAGTGTGGTTTAATTGGATGTCCAACATGGTGGTGTTAAAATACTAGTGGTCTTAAACAAAAAAAAAAAAAAATACGAATTATTGTACTCGTGCATACAATTTATATATCAACATCTCAACCACCTATTGCTAGCCACAAATATTTTTTTATTATATATTTTCAGCCTTGAGTAGTCTTGAAATAGTTGCAATTGGCGATAGCATAGAGTGATATCGTTTTCATTAAGGTATTGGTGAAATATAGTTGCAGTTGTATTAATGTGAGAGTATAGACGAAGGGCAGTTGCATTAGAAATGACATAAAACCACGTTTCTACCTATATGATTGTACGTTGTAACTTGTAGTGATTTGATAAATCAGTTTAGTGAGAGTGAACATTAAAAGAATCTATCAAAGAAAAGTCAGAAAGATTTGATTAAATTCAAATAGAGCAGTCGGCGAAAGTGTAACATTTTGAATTTGGATTAATGTTAGATTTTGTAATCTTTCGGATTAATTTTAACTATTGATATTTTTTTTAAAAATATTAAAATTCAACTTAAAAACAAAGAAGAAATTAATATATTAAAAATATTAAAGGTTAAGAAAATTCCTAAAAGAAGAAAAATGCCTAAAAACGCTTTCATTAAATAATAAAGAATGGTTCAACGTATAAAAAAAAAAGAAAAGAATGGTTCCTCTCTATCTTTATTAAACTTGATTGTCATCTCTCATCCTTTGTTAATAGAAATTAAATTTTAACAATTTTTTAAAGAAATTATTAAAATTTAATTTAAAGATAGAGATAAAAGTTGAATAGATTTAAAGGTATAGGCAGTTGAAAAGATCAAATATAGATAAAGATAAAATGAAGATAATTGAGAGATTAAATTTTGTATCTAATAAAAGTAGCATATGAAATGAAATGCACATCCAAATGTAAGAACCTAAATGAAGGACTAAAAAAATGAAAGTTCCAGTCTTCAAATTATTTACGACATAGAAACTTTATTGTTTTCCATTTCCCCCAAACAAGTATGTTAGTTTCCACTTTCCACTCCTTAAGTAAATGAGTGTGCAAATTTACAGAGATATACATGTAGAGTCATGAAACTAAGTAAAGTAAGGATGGAAATGATGATATCAGTGTGAGTTTACTCTTTCAGTCTCTGTTCTTGTCAAAGTAGTAAATTGTGTAATTACTTAATTTATTATTATTATTATTATTATTATTATTATTATTATAACTTTAGAGCATTTCATAAATTTGATATTTTTCATGCTTTCTTCTCTTTTTCATCAAAGTGCATTCATTCTCTTCTCTCACACACGCATCATATCTGTTTTCATTTAATATATCTCTTTGATAGATTAGTCAAAGTGCCTGCAATTTTAAGGTTCAATTAATATGTTGTTCCATGAACTTTTACAGAATTTTTAATTAAGTTTCTAAACATTTTTCTTTTGTTTCGATTAGGTTATAAAGAGGGCGAATCCTACCATACTAGTAAATATATATTTTGGTAACTCGTTGGTCATGAGTTCAAATTCTAAAACAGTCTTTTTGCATATATATAAGGTAAAGTTATATATAATATCTCTTCTCCTTATGTCTTTGAGCAATGAGTTATATAATTTTTTTTTTTCAATCAGGTCCTGAACTTGTCATTATTTTTTTTATTTTGTTGCAAATTATTTTCAGTCTGGTCACAGATCCAGATGCGGGTGATTGCTATTAGCATTTTGCTGCCAGTTTTATTTTCAGTCAAGTGTAGCCTTGAAAAAATAGTTGCAATCGGTAATAGCACAATCAATTTCGATTTCATTAAGGTGTGAATGAAATATAGTTGCAGCTGTATTAATGAGAACAAGAGCATAGAGGAGGGGGGAAGGGGCAACAGTTGTATTACCAATAGCTTAAAACCATATTTCTACCTATGATTTCATTAGGGACAATGGACAATGGACAATGTAGAATGTATCAAAGAGAAATGTTTGCTAGTACATAGTAATATGCCAATCAAGACGGCCTTGCATGTTGAACCTAAAACATGCATCATTTTCCACCGATCTACAGATTAAGAAACATCCAACAAGTGTGGCCAAAGAATGACACTGCTAATCTTAACATGTATATATTGAAAATTAAACAAGTAACATGACTGTAGTAATAAGTAACCAATATTGTTATGTATACATTTCATTCTTGACAGTTTAAACTTAAAAAAGAAAAAAAGAATACTGTAGAAATTTTATCCTTATGCTGTTCTGTGCATATCTCCAACTCCTTAGCAAAGGGTGGACGGTCTCAATTAATGGAGATCAATATAGAACAAACATATAGCAGTGGTGATCATAGCAATCAGAGACCTATTATAACAAAGAATACACAGAAACAACACATTAGTCTATAACAACAACAATAACCAAGCCTAATGTCGAGGTCAGCATATTAGTTTTTTTTTTTTTTTTTTTTTTTTTTTTTTTTTTTTTTA
>PYAF01002184.1:449093-480228 GCA_007407185.1 Glycine tomentella | reverse complement strand
GCACTAATACCTTGTTCTATGTGGATTATATGCATATGCGTTGGATGATGGAGCATTTGGTGCTGGGGACACTGAGGGAGGAGGGGTTGGTGGTTGATACTTGCCTGAGAACATTCAATAGTGAAAGTTTGTAAAGGAGAAAAAGAGGACAAACAAGTAGAAGAAACTTGGAAGTTTTAACATGAACTAACCACATAGAAGGAGATTCTGTGGAGGTGGCTTCTCTTTGGCAGGGTTGGGATCAGCATCATAAACCCTCACATAGAGCTCTTCACCTAAATACCAGCTTTGCAAGTTCTGTGATCTTAGGTTCCACATTCCAGGGTTGTCAGGGTACACATACACTGCACTCCACCCTCCAGGGTACACTTGCACAGTGGAGCGAGCAACAGGATCATAAAGATTATAACTTGACCGGGATTCTGGATTCCATTCTCCTTCCCCCATTCTAAACAGAAACATTTGTTATTTATCAACTAGAAAATTTCATATGCAAGAAAATATGCTGATGTGGAGCTACCAATGAACTCTAGTTCATAATAACATGTCAATGTATACACATACACACGTATAGACAATTTTATATTATATTTTAACGTGCCCTTTCAAATTATCTAATGTCATCAGGTATGGTCTTCATTCTACATGAGCCTGACTTTATAGTAACACTTCTCAAATTAAGAAGATTACGTAATCACTTACCCAACAACAAAGAAGCTATATCCATCCAAATGCCAAGTATCAATGATGTCTAAATTGTTTTCTAGCACTATCTCCGTCCACCCTTTATGTAATGCACTAGCTACAAAAACTCCACGCACGGCGTTAGCATTTGAAGTTTTCTTAGAAAAAGCATCAAGTTCATATACATCAGTTCCATTGGAAAAGTAATCAGCGAGTTTCAGTGGTGTATCTGGGATCAAGTAAGACACATTGTTGACAGTGTAGCGAGATAACCCATCAATAGTTGCTGTTGATGCGTTTAGAATGAAAGTTTCAATTATTGTCACATTTGTTACATTGAACATTCCCTGGGGATTAGGCCTTGCAGCTCCAGTGGTGAGGTTCCACCTTCACTTCAAATAAACCCACAATGTGAATGTTTGCATATGTTCTAAATGTAAACTCAAAGTCAGATTTAATTTTCATAACTGCTCAAAACTGTTTAGAGGCATTATTAATATTGCTCACTTTATAGTATGTTGACATTAAGCAAGCAAAGAAAGAAAATTGGAAAAACTCTTCCTTGGCATACAGAGCACCATTTTGTGAAATGCAATTACCTAATGGATTTTGCTTGGTTGATGGAGAATTGCAGATCAAATGGATCTGGACCACTTGGAAGAGACCCATTAGCCGGTGTGGTAGAGTTGTCATAATGAAGCACAGCAACGCCAACAAGAGTGTTATTATTTGTGGCATTACTCAGTTTAGGAGAGGCTACTATGTAGTAGTCAGCAGCATTTCGGTTTGCTGTGACAAGAACTGAGTAGGATTGGCCTACATGAACATCAAGAGACTCCAACTCTATTTGATTGACATAAGAACCTTCAGTTTCAACCAAAACCAGTTGATGATTTTGAATCCTGAAATTGAAGCTCCAGGCTGTCCCTACGTTTGATATCCTAAGCAAATATGTCTTGCCTGTGAGACATTACCATAAAGGAATTAAATTAATTGACAACATGTCTATAGAGTGTGAGTCACTAATACTTCTCTTATTGACTTCTTACCTTGTGTAACATTGAAGGTCTCGTATGATTGAGAAGGATTGTTCATATATGGTCCTTTTCCGTTTATTAGCATCCAATCCGAAGAAGGAACATCTGCCGTATTCAACCTGGACCTAATGCCCTAGTTGGAATTATATCAAATATATTAATTTTTCAGTATTAGCAAATCCAAAAATATAACTACTAATAAATTAAAGATACGGAAAAGAAGAAGCATTCTAAGGAATTGATAAAACCATAATAATATGAATGTTCAAAAGTAAGTATCAATGGTCAAACGACAAGAAAGCGGCCAGTTACCTTGTAGCTACTGCTGTACCAGTCACCAATTAGAAGATCAAACTCTGCCTCAGGTTTCGGAAAAGGAACGCTTATCACGGGTCGATTGTTGACTCGAATTGGACCAAACCCTCCACCAGCTTTAAGGAAATTGATGGAAGGAAAGTAGAAGAATGTGCCAATCTGGTCTTTGGCTTCGAAATCATAAGTCCAATTCTTGCCAGGTTGGATAGGGCAGTTTGTGCCAGACACTCCATCTTGCCATGAGTCTAGCCTTTGCTGTATGCCATTCCTACACCAGAACCAAAATTCTATAAGTTTAGTGCTACTCCTAAAACTGAATCAATACAAAAATAATCAAAATATTTTTTTTTGAAAGGCAAAGGAAGTATATTATAAATATAGAGAAAGCAGATAAGTACAAGAAATACATCTGCAGTATACATAAAAAAATACCTATCTCATATCCTATGAGCTGTGAGATAATGTATATCAAAAAGCACCATTTGAAGCTGCTATAAATTAAGGCATATCAAAGGGTTGTTACTCTGAGTGGAATAGAAAATAAGAGACTTGATCCTCCTTTTGTATAGAAACCATTAATAGGTGTGGCTTTCTAATGCCTCACCAAATAGTAAAACTATTGAGTATTTGTCCAAGGCCATTAATATTATTATTAAGAGGTAAAGAAAGAGAGGAGTACGTATTAAATAATAAATACCATGTAAACAACAGGGGATCATCCAAATCATTGAAAACATTGACATGAATATTATCATTTGTTGTTGCATTTATAAGGGGTCCAGGGAACATGCCATTGATTGTAATTACCTGCCAATCATATAAGCAATGAAATTAGTCAACAATGCATGACTCAAACAAATAAAAAGATGAATAGATCAAAGGCATTTGTAATCCCCACCGGTTGATCAGTGGACACAGGCTTTAAATTGAAGTCAGCGGAAACGTGCCAATCAAGGAATATATCAGCACTAGTGGCCATTGTAACAAAGAATGGTGGTAGCAGCATAATTGCACATGTAACATGTTTCAGTTGAGGACCAGCAGAACCTGCAGCCATTGAGACGTGACCACAGCTTCTTGGTTTGGATTGTTACACTTCAAGAACCAGGCGTTAACAGTTTAAATAGCTTTGAATTTATCAACTGCTAAAAAGTTAGAGAGAAAAGTTCCAGAGGTTCAGTTAAATTTAAATACAACAGCCGGCCAAAGTGCAACATTATATATCAGATCAATGTTGGTTTTCGTAAATTGAATTTATTTAATGATATGAAAAGAAATATTAATTAAGAAAGATTATGCTGTGAAAGTGTCAATAATTTTAAAATTTATAAAATTTGTTGAGTAATAATATATATTTTTAAATATAAGTAATTATTTACTATTCCTTCCGTCTCTACATATAATATCCTTTTAACTAATTCACACTCTTTAAAAAAAATTGGTTAATATAGTTTGTGGCATTAAATAGATTAATAATTTGTATTATTTTATCAAAATTATCCTTAAAATTAAAATTATTGAGACTCAATCTCTATATTTTCACTTAATCAATTTTCACCTAATTAATTAATGTGTGTTAATTTTCTTGTTTAATCTTGATAAATCATTTATCTTTTTAATACATCATTTATTGTAAAATAATTAATGCAAAAGACAATTTTAAAAGAAAACGGAAAGAATATAAAATAACATATCTACCAATGTCTTGTTTATCCAAGACTTGGTGCAACAATTTAGTTAACATATAAAAAGTTAGTATAAGAAAATTAACGTTATCGACAAAATGTTTTTAGAATAAATGTGTGTTTATTTTTCTGATACTTTCGAGTTTCAACTGATTCATTTTCTTCTCCTTTTTGGAAAGTGGAAAAACAATGTTCCATGTAGACATGTAGTCCAAACTGAAAAACAACATACCCTATCTTGATCTCCCATCTCTCTATATATATATTCAACCTGTGAAAAATAAAATATTCATATCATAATCTGTTTTCAATTAATATATCTTTGAATGATCAGACAAAGTGCCTGTAATTTTAAGGCTGGAAGTGCATTAGAATCGTGGTTCAAACATCCATCCCTGTCCAAACAAAAAGAAAAAAATATATTTGATAGAATAATAAATATTAAAAGATACTATCATATCATCCCAACGTTCACGTAAAGAAGTAAAAGAACACCCCAACGTGCAAGTAATTTAGTGCTCATCTTGCCACCCTACAGTTTGTTCCCTAGTTATGTCATATTATCCAATGGCATAAGAAGTCATAATCACTAAACTAGATATAGACTTGCTTGCATTTTGCAAGCACCTTAACTGTTTTTCTTTGAACTTAACCGTAGTAAGAAATAAAAAATAGAAAACATATGGAGTGATTATTCTTTTTATTTAGAACTTTATGGTATATGTAAGTTTAATTAATTTAATGATATTTAAGATATGTATTATTTGGATTCTTTACTATGATAATCTTTCTTATTATAGTATTATGTAAATAACATTGCTATCTCAATATTGACAGCCTTCAATACCACTTTATTGTTATGATATATATGTATTTACTCTCTACAATTATTCTTGAAATAATTTTATTTCTCCTCTTATTATATATATATGTATACGTATTAAGTAAAAACTCAAATAACATCCATGTCAAGACGATTTTGTCATATCCCCAATTTGAAATGGTCATTTTCAAATATCAAGCTATTAAGCTATTGATTAAGGAACAAAAATAATTCCCTCTATCCCTACCCCTACAAAGTTAATTTTTAAAATTATTTTCTTTAACTTTTAATATTGAATGATATATCGATAATTGAAAAAAAGACCCTAATCATATAAATGGTATTTTTCAAGACTGTAAATTTTTATTTGTACAAGTTTTTAAAATATATTTCTCAAGTTACCCATCAAATTAATGCATACATAATTATGTTCCCCGACTCATGCACTTAAAAAAAATTTGTTGAAAGAGATCAATCTTTTAGATGGATTTCAGTATCCCGAAGGATTGGTCATTGACTTTCACTTGAGGAATACCTTGATTCACACGAATATATATATATATATATATATATATATATATATATATATATATATGGATTCAGCTGCAACTTCTTTCCAAGCGCAATTTCCTTTCCAACAATCTGCTTGATTGGGTAAGAGTCCAATCGATTCTAAAGTCATGGCTCTTTTTTTTTTTTTTTTTTTTTTTTTTTTTTTTTTTTTTTTTTTTTTTTTGCTTCAGCATTGTGGTGAATATGGAGATGGAGGAACAATGGATTTTTTACGAGCAAAAGAGGAACATCCAATATGTGTTGAGGAATATATATATAACTTTTTTATGATGATATTACTATTACGTTGAGAGAACAGAATGAAAGCACCCGTTTGTTAAGAAATAGTTTTAGTTGATTTTTTCCCTCTCTTGTTATTAACTTGTGCGCAATGCCACAGCGACCCAATTTCGGGTTCATATTGCTCGCTACAATCTTGAATGTAAAAATAAATAAAGAAACAAAAAAAAAAAAAAACTTAAGAGGAATTCCAATGGAGAGTTTTATAAAGAAATTATGCACTGGAGACTAATTCATTGGCGGAACGATTTCTTAAAAAAGGAAGTGCATCTCATATAAACAACTCGTTCTTAATAATAAAATATTATTATTTGGGATCAACTACCTCATAAAAAAAGAGGAAAAATAACGGAAAAAAAAAAACTTAATCCCATAATGGAATAAAAAAAAATTAAGAACCAACAAAAGCACATAACATAACCAGATCAACGGGCGACGATGGTGGTTGCGCGAGGAAGGTCTACGACGAAGGCTCAAGGGTCACGATGGTGGTGGCACGACGGAGGGGTCGCGACGATGGTTGCACAAGTGAAGGGTGGCGATGGTGGTGGCGCGAGGAAGGGGTCGTGCAAGGGAAGGGTCACGATGGTGTGGTGTGGTGTGAGAAGAGAGAAGGAAGCATACGCGGAGAAGAGGAGAAAAGAAAAAGAAGCATGCCTAGAGAAGAGAGAAAGAAGCACCCGGGGGGGGGTTGGGGTGGAATGGCACGTTATGAATGAAAGAGAATGGGTCGTGGGCTTGTGACAAGATTTTTTGGAATAAAAAAAATAGAGAGCAAATGCACTAGAGAGAAAACAAAGAAAAAGAGCAAATGTTTTTTTTTCATATTTATTATTTATATTCATAAAAATTGAAAAAATGATATATTTTAATAAAAAATATAAATGAGTAAATTTTTTAGAATTTTTTACAATTTATTTATTACCGTTTCTTACATTAGAACAAAATTTTATATTAATTTATTGTAAGTGATATGACATCATGAGAATAAAAAAAAATATTGTGTGAACCACGAAAAATTAATTAAAAAACTCAAAAAAAAAACTCTTCATTGAAGATATAATACTATTTGTTGTCTCAATATTGAGTTGCCACTTAAAAATATCCTAAGAAAGAAGAACTTTCAAATAAAGAACTTCAATGAAACAAAGCTTGGACATTAAGAAATTAATAGGTGTTGTTCCGTTGGTAACATATGTTATCTTTATAAGAAAGAATAATGGTTCAATAACACATAATATATTATCGAAGGAATTGAGAAATTTTAAATGTTATTTAATCCTGAATCAAATAACTGACTTAAAATATCAAAATTTGTGAGAATATCTAGTGATCTCACTAAGTAGCTAAATGTCCTAATTATCATGGTTGAAAAATATTGACCAAAAATAATAATAAATGTTATTTATTGAAATAATTTTACTAAAACCATTCATATGTATTACTTGTAACTATTGGATAATTAATAGTAGTGACTGAAAAATCATTATATTGATTTGTAATGATTATATTGATAGAATTTATTTTGGGGTAAATTTGGAATAAAAGGTACAAATTCTATTGAAAAATAAAAACATCAATTAATATGAAATTTTTGCTTAATGCTGAAATATCCGTTTTTTTTTTTAATGGTGGGAGTAGATGTTAAGTATATTCAATTTCACCAACGAGAATACGAGATATATCCAATTTCACCAAAAAGACTATAAAAAAATCACCAAGGAGATATGAATGTTTATTTCACATTTTGAATTTCACTAGAATGAATCTTTATCACATGGGAATTTATTTAAAATTTAGGAAAACATCACTATATTTGTGTAAGAGGGGAGGGAGGAAGCTCCATACTTTCACGCAGAGCTAGTAATTTTACAATTTTTGTTGGACAAAAATGTTAATATTTTTTTAACTAAATGACTTGGTTTCTTTTTTGTATTATGGCTATAATTTAAAGGTATTAAATTCAAGTGAAAAAAGAGAGAGAACACAAGTACTTGATGAGCTTCGTTTCCATGCCATGATAATTCTTAGTACTACGAAGAAATTTCAAAAACAAGACATCAACTTCCAGTGCTTTTGAGGTTTGAAAACAAATGCAGACATATGATATGACTACAAAATATTTTCTCATCCAAAGTTATCAGGGGGTAAACCATGTACCAAAAATAGTACGCGTAACTTTGCCGTATATATCCTATTCTAACCAAATCTCAAACCAACCCTAATAAATTCATAGTGGAGATATATTTACACAAGATGTACAATACCGTGTAGGTGTTTCCAAAACTATAACAGAAGGGGGAAAAAAGCAAAATATATTGAAAAGCACAAAATTTGTTATGCGGTGGCTCCACAAGATAATGAGAGGACAATATACCGATCTCAAGCATCATCTTGTGGAAGTTATGGAAATAGGCTTGGAAAAAATATTGGAGCATATGATCGTCCAAACTATGCGATATTGACACTTGATATGATGCAAAAGACCTGCTAGTAACTATAGTAATCCCTATTGTAAAATCTATTGCACAATCATGTTACAGCATATTTACTAAGAACAGCAACCACCATTTTTAGATGTCTCATATATGTGTTTCTGCTTTTGTCTTTTCACTGCAACAGACCCCCTTTCCCTTAAACTCGGCACATCTAATATCTGTAAATGTCAAATGGAAGAACAAACAATTTAGCAAGTGACAAGTTAAAAATTGGAGAATGGAAAAGAGAGATAGTGAGGCAACAAAATGTTATACATTTCACTTTAATACTCTAAAATCTAAATCATAGTATTAAATAACACTGATTAAGAACTTTATTTCTACTAAAATTATAACCGTGAAAAGACATATTACTCTGTGCTCTGCAAGTAATTACTAACTTACCCAACCAAACACAAATATATAAGAAATAAGATTATTATTTCAATAGATTAATGACTAGTGGGGTTTTATGAAAATGCTTTAAATTTCAGCTCTTGCTTTGGTGATCTATAATTTGATATAATTTTCAATTTGGTTAAATTTGTAACATAAATTTTCAAAACATAAACTTAAAAGTTCGAAATCTTAAGGACACTAGGAGCTGCTGAATGTAAGCTTTTAATTTTATATGAAAATGAGGAGAAATGATCAAGCTTTTATTATACACACAATATAACAAATGGAATATTGCTAAAGCAGAGTACAAGGAAGCAACTAGAGCACCAGAAATGAAATAAGATCATATATACCTTTAATGTGAGATCATTAAAGCATTGCTGAACATTTTCTCTAGTTTTAGCACTACACTCTAGGAACAAGCATCTATGTTCCTGTGCAAGAGCCATACCCTCTTCTTTGCTTACAGCTCTTTCACTCTCCTGAAAAGTAATACAACTGACAGTCTTCAAAATCCAAACAATGAAAAGCAAAAAAATAATATTGTGGAACAAATTATTACTTCAAAATCAGTTAGTAGGAGAAAAAGATTGCATAATATGTATGGTTTCTGTCTGTCTTTTCCTGAGTAAGGAAAGGAGTAAACCATTCACTATAAAATTTACCTTATCCACCTTATTGCCAACAAGAATTTTGATGCTATCATGATTAGTTGAATAAAGCTCAACTTCTTTTGCCCATATATCCATAAGGTTTGTAAACGTCTCACGCCGTGTCACATCATAGACTACATAGAAATTGAAGGAAAAAAGCTATTAGATGTCACCAATAAAGGAAACACTGAAAAGCATAAAGAATGAGCACCACATTTTTGCAAGTACAAGCATTCTTTTCAAGAGCTTAACCATGTAAATAGTATAGAAAACTATTAAGGAATGTTCTATGAATTTAGGAAGTGCTGATGATAAAATCAAATGTAATTGACTGAGTATGGGTTTTAGGTCATTGGTGGAGTTGATTAAGTGGTGATTGGTTATAACTATATAAACACGAGTGAATTGAATACTTGTTCAGGTTTGGAATACTAGTTCAGGTTAGAGGGCAATGCAAAGTGCTTCAACCAACAGCCTAAAAATTGTCTCTGTCTAGTAGTATCAAGTATTCAAAACTGTAATCAACATGAACAAGCAGTGAAACAGGGAAAGGGGAAGGGGGAGCAAGCTATTTAGAGAAAACATATAAGTTTATCACGCCCATTTATACTCAAAAATGCACCTCCAGAGGATATTAGTACGTCCAAGCATTACAATACGAATAAGAGTAGTGCTACATAGCTTACAGGACAAATGATCAAAACAGAAGACAAAAGAAAAAAAAAAGTGTTGCTTAATTTTTTATTGTTTTATTTAATAATAACCTGTTATAAGTGTGCATTTCAAATTTACTTTTGCAAAATATAAACATTGATACTATAAATGACTAAATATAAATTTAAAAAGAATAAAAAAAGCCATCTACAGCACAAATTATAAAAATAACCTCCATAAATATACATATGAAATGCAATAAATCTAAGTATATATAAAAATAAATAAATTCATTTTTCATATATAGATTGATAGAATACCAAGAATGATTCCATGTGCACCTCTGTAATAAGAACTTATAACTGTTCCAAACCTCTCTTGTCCAGCTGCAAAAAATAAATAAATAAAGATTAATATAAGATTTCACTAAACAGAATGCAACTTGCAAGTAATAGAGATCAACATGTACCCCCAGAGATCTTGACAGTATGGGAAAGATAGCTTCTTCTGCAATCAGAGACAGAATCTAATCCTAACCAAGACTGGAATGTAGAAACTTAACTAAGATATCACCTTCTTCCCGTAACATTATCCTATACATGTTTGGGTTGTAGTAACTTTCAACTACTTTACCGGGTCTAAATCTTCAGTAACTTTTGGACTACCACATTCACGCTATAACCTTTAACTTCAGACTTAAAATGCATTCAAATTAAAAGATTAAAGTTTTGCATCACTAAATTTAGCTTCAAAAGCTTTGGTATTGGATGGAAGGGACGGAGAAGAGACAAAAAGTCAGTCTCTGACCTGTCAAATTTGTTTTGTAAGAGACTAATGACATCTTGTCATTACTTATCAATACCATAGTCCAAGTGAGTTTTAAGAAACAGATAATATTCAAATCGAAGCAAAAAAATCATGCTGTCAGTTATTTTCATGTTTTTCCAATCTTACTTAATATTTAATTTGGTAAAGAACTAATGTTGTACTTTTTAGTCCTTTTCCTCTTCTCCTCCTCCCTCCTTTCCCCCTTCTTTTCTTTTATCTTATTTCCCCTTTCCCTTCCCCTTCCCCTTCCCCTTCCCTTTTTTTTTCAACCTCCTTGTATCTATTATTGAATTCATCTACCACAGATCCTAATTAGCTTGGGTTAAAGGTGTTGTTGATGTTGATATTGAAAGAACTAATGTTGTACCGACATCTATCTCCCTATCCTTTGCTAAGTCCTAACTAAGGACAAAATGAGATCTTAAAAACATCGCTTCTAATAGAAATATTAGTTTATAAATGACAAAGACAAGAAAGCAATATTATTAATACAAGAATTTTCCCAGATGAACAGACAATTATGTTAGAAAAAGTAAAATACTTAAGTACATACATATAAGAAAACTCTTCAGCAAAACAAAAAAGAAAATGTGATCAAATAACTAGAAAATTAGTTACCTGTATCCCATATAGTAAGCTTCAATCTTTTACCACCAACAGTAAAAAGCTTTATCTTGAAATCCACACCTTAAATGATTAAAGAACCAACAGCTCAGTATCTAACAAGGTGATGACACCAAAAACTACAGTGTGAAATTCCTTATACTATGAAGCACTCAATCATAAAGGAAGTATAAACTTCAAAGCCAAAGGCCTCAAAATTAATATACCAAAACCAGCTTAATGTATCAGACAAATAAAAGACTATGAACAAAGAAGGTCTAAGGCCTAAACATCACCTCACTAAGCAAATGCACCATTTAACCATATGCAATGGATCAATTAGATAAAGTTTTGTTGAAGATAGAATTTGAATTTGAATTATTGTTTCTCTTAGATAAGAGCAAGTTGTTAAAATAGTTTAGATAAGAAAAAATTTGAATTATTAATTCCTAGTTTGAATTATTTTTTCTTATATTGTGCTCAGATTGTTAACGTTACTTGTATAAATATACTTCATTTAAGAGGCGAAATATGAGTGAATGGATGAATGGATAAATGAATGTATGAAATAAGAAATTATTATTCCAATTTATGCTATCTGATTTTTAACATGGTATCAAAGTCATGGCACATTCCATGAATAAGAGTCATATTTCTTCTGCTGCCACTAGAGTCTTTTTCTTCCCAATTCCGTATACAAATTATTTTTCTTCTTCACATTACCAAACGTACATTTTCTTTTATCTTTTTGTATCAGTAACTGTATTCCACTTTCATTTCTCTCAAATCCCTAACTCCCTTCTTTGATGGCCGATTCTGATTTTGAAATACCTAATCATCTACCTCCTGCTTAACCTTCACCTTATCCGATTCCTCTACAAATTATGATTATTATTATCGTGAACTTCATCTTTGCCTCGCATAACCTTCACGTCCTCAGTCTCGGCTTGAATACCTTCACACCTTATTGCATCGCCAATCACTCCCTTTTCCTTTCCCTTTTCTCTCTCCAAATTACAACCTTCCTTCCCTCGAAGTAGCCTTCCTACGTGAATTGACGCACTGATGCCTCAATGCACTCGTTCTAAAGTCTCCACAAACCCGTTTTGAATCTTTCTCATACCTCAATTTTGAATTATTCATGCATGTATTCAATTTGAAGGTTATTGATGTGAAACTCGTTGCACTATTCTGAATCCTTCACAGACCAACCATGAAGTCTATTGACTGAATCTCTTCCGTATCTCAATTTTTTTTCTACCTCACATAACCGAAACACCTGCTGTGGACTATCCTAAAGCACCTCCTGAACCTATTGCTGATCAAAGTCGTTTCTGGAAAAGTGTTTGAAGAAGCAATTGACAAGTTGGGCATGACCGATATTCATGCACCAACTTGAGGGGGAGTGTTGAAAATAGAATTTGAATTTGAATTATTGTTTCTCTTAAATAAAAACAAGTTGTTAAAATAGTCTAGAAAACAAAAGTTTGAATTATTATTTCCTAAAATTGTGATCAGGTTCCTGACATATTTAAGATGTGAAATATGAGTGAATGAATGGATGAATGAATAAATGAAATAAGGAATTATTATTCCAATTTATGATATATGATTTTTAACAAGTTTCAAGTAAGATACTGTGATCATGAAAGCAAACAAAAAAATCCTCAAATAATGAATGGAGTGATTTAGCAAATTTAAACGAATGACATTGAACACCAAGAAAGTTAAGCAAGTGTTTAGTCTGTTTCATGTTTTCTTTTGCAATAGATATCTTGTCACTGATAATAAAAAAATGCCACATTGTTTTTCACATCGATTTCTGATTTCAAGATTTTGGGAAGAAAACTTCCTTCACAGAATCTTGAAAATGTAATGAAAACAAAATCTTGAAAATATAATGAAAACAATATGGTACTTCTTTAGACATCAATTTTCAATTCTATGAGGACCATCTAAAGAGATTTTTTTTTTACAATCAGAAATGTTGTTTGCAAAATGGCTTTGACATAGTATTCCTCCGGCATAAGTCAGATAGAATCAAGATAGGCATAAGATTCAACAAGAAGATGCGGATATCGAAAAATAAAATGAAATAACGGAACCACAAATTGGAATAAAATTCCTAAAAGACGAAAAAGTCCATAATAATATAACTGAAAACTGAAAGAAAGCTGACTCGGTAAGTACTTTCCCCAAGAATATATGCATGACTCTATGAAACATTTCACTTGTCAACAAAGAGACCCTCATCATGGTTTGATGGAATTTGCAAGAACGTAGTATGATCCTATGCCACCTTGTTCCACTTTCCTAAGAAAGAAAGAAAGAAAGAAGTACCAATGGTGGGGGAGAGGTGATTGATGGAGTTAGAGTTGGAGATGAAGCTGAGGAGAAGACTACTCTTGCCAACACCAGAATCACCAACCAACAAAACCTTAAAGGAGTAATCGTAGTTGCTACTTCCAACTCTTGAATCAGAACCCATGTTTTCTTTTTCTTTCTGCAGCCTCCAAACTGAGCAAGAAATCAGAATCATTCCACCATGATTACCTCTCACTTTCAAGAATAGGGTGAAGAATTGAGACAAGAAGGTGAAGTTGGCAGGTAGCCAAGCGGTTGAGAGTTTGGTCTAAAGAAAATCTATTCATTCATTCAGAATGGTTAGGACAAATGTCTTCTTTCTTTCTTTCTTATGCACTTTTTTTAATGTGTCATAGATTGGATTGAGTCCACGTGCCGTTTCTTGTTGCACACAACATTAAGTATGCCGGCCATATTAGTAACGTTTTGTCTCTTTCTCACTCAATGTCATTTGTGAAACAAAAACACACTTCCCACTTGATTAACTTACCCAACATAAACCACATCATTTTTACTACTTCCTTCTTCTTAACTACTCCCTCCATTTTACTTTTAAAATATATTTTCCTTTGTGTCCTTTCATAAGAATTAATAAAAAAAAATCAATTCTTCCTTGAGGTTCATTTACCTATATACTTATCCACATTTCACTAAAAATGTTTTATACGTACATGTTTGTCAAAATCATGCGTACTTTTTAACTTAATTTGCAGATAGAAAGGCGACTTCATGCTTAAACAAATGTGTTCTATATCAATTATTATTTTGGTTCAAACTTTGGACAACGTTTAAAGAATTTTTTTTTACAAAAAATATACTCTCTTCATCTCAAAATAATTATCATCCTAAATTATTTTATAAAAATCAAGAAAATATAATAAATAAATGAATCAGAATAATAATTTTATAAAAATACTTTTATATCATTATTTAGGCATCTATAAATTTTGTAGTTTATCGTTATTCTTATAAAAAAATATAAGTGAAAAAATAATTAATATTATTAAAAAATTAAAATAATAATTATTTTGAGATTAAGAAAATTTTACTTGATAATTATAATGAAATGAATTAATGAGATGAATTATAATGGAATGAATGGAGTATTGAATTGGTGTTTGAATATGTTTTAAAATGATCAGAAAAGGCTGCAATTTAGTATAAAAATTTGATCAAAACAATTCTTTATTTTTTTTTTTTATAAATGCTTCTTAAATCTTAACCCAATCTAGGTGACTTGACTAGTTGGTAAAATTAAGGTAGAGTGATGTATAAGCTCACAAGAAGTGAAATGATAATGTACTAAAAAGGTTTAGTTTCCTCTATCAAATTATTGAAATTAATCAACATAATTCCACTGCACCAGATTTTTATTTTTCCTGAGAAGACGTAAATTAATGTCATTTTCGTGGAAGCCGCATAGTGTGTACAGAAGTTTCCTTCCTAGAAGGAAATTCCAAACAACGCAACAAACCAGAAACAAAGCAAATATAAACTAATACATCAAAAAAAAAAAAAAACATAGAACTAAAGCAAAAGCAATATCAATTCCGTGCTTATGGAAGTTTCCACATTTGTCATTTCTATATTGGAAGAAAAATTCTCTCCGTCTTATGGTCGTCTCTTTACACGTATCAATGATGTGATTCTTAATATTGGTAAACTAATTCTTAATCAAACACTAAAAAAAACTAGTATATATTCAAATTAACAGTTAATGTGTTTGAAATTGCCCGAATAATGTCCAAAATCAAAATACACCTGTTTCTAGAAAGAAAGAAAAATTAACACAAGCTAATTGTTATTAAGATGCACATGCAGTACATTTTTATCCACTCCTCCTCTGCAAACTCCCAAACAATAGCAACACTACAATATTAAACCCACAATTTTTAGCACATCAAAGACATACTACAGGTTATACAACATTTCGGATAATCACACAAAAGTCCATTGAAGTGGGATAGCCAAAAGTCATGGAAACTCCACGTCATACTCTCGTAATCTTGATGTAGGACTCATGTTTTTTATTCTATGCAAGATTGCAACTCCACGCTAGGATTGCAAGATTGCAAAATTGCACTAACCCTTCAACAAGTTCTGGGCAACAAACAGCGCAGTGCTAACTGATCTATCACTCTGCTTGGATTATGGATTTGAATTTTGAACAAAATTAGGTAAAGTTTAATGATATGATACTAATGAGTGTTTAGATTATTTAAAATTGAATAAAATATGATGAAATATATTTGATGTTATTCTATATCATATATTTTCCTTTTTTTACATATGACATGATTAATAAATATTTTTAAAAAAATATATATTCATGAATTCGATTTTTGATTCATTATGTATAAAAAAATATATGTTGAAAAATGTTAATGTTATGTACCCACGCAATTTGCCCAAAATGAATATCGTATTTATTAATTATTCCTGTGACCACATGTTACTATTGTGTGTCCACATACTCCACACAACAACTTAAATTATATTTCCTAAAATTCATTTCCTCCACCGTATCCACACAACAACTTTGCATGCCCACTTGAACAATGAATCTTTTAATTTCCAAATATTTCTACAACCAAGAGTAAAGATGAAATTAAGATTAATAAAAAAAAAGATGAAATTAAGATTAATGAGAAAATAAACAATTAATATTTTAACACATTTATGATTTGTACGCATGTGTTTGTAATACTGACCGTTGATTTTCAAACACGAAGTATAATAAGTTAAGCGATAAGTAGGCAAAATTTTGCCTTGAAGCCATTATAGACAAGAAATAAACGGCAATAAAGCGCCGAATACCCATAAACATTTCAGAATTATTTATGTTGAGTGCTTGATATTTACTAGAGAGGATCATGTTTTCTGGGGTCTCATTCTCTAGTAGTGAGTTTTTTTCATTTTAAAAGGTTTTTTTTAGATATAAACGTTTTATATCATACTACTTCCGTCACTTTTTATATGTATTTGAAGATTGTTTTGG
This sequence comes from Glycine tomentella, assembly GCA_007407185.1. Lineage (NCBI taxonomy): Eukaryota > Viridiplantae > Streptophyta > Magnoliopsida > Fabales > Fabaceae > Glycine > Glycine tomentella. The sequence continues at coordinate 463,856 of PYAF01002184.1, read as the reverse complement.
AGGAAAAAAAATACAATAATTTTTTTCTAATAAAATAATTGTGAAGTTATTTATTTCACTTCTTTCTCTTTCCATTCCGTAATAAATATATGTGTAAATTAATTAAAAATAAGAAAATAAATAAGAGTTTAATTAATAAGATAGTGTTTAACGTCATCTTGAACTTTGCAAATAATAAATAAATTTAGGAACAAAAATTCTTTAAAAAATTGATAATGAAAAAGAAATAGAGGGAGTAAATATTAATTTAATAATTGCGTAAAAATATTTTTATGAAAGGGTGATCTTGAACTTTTTTCATAAATTTTTTTATTTTTTATAAGATTATTTTTCTAATTTTTATATGAATTAATTATTTTCTATATATTTTTACTTAATTATTCTCTCTCTAAATATTAATGAGAAATAATTAAGTGAATAAAGATATAAAAAAATATTTTTGAAATAATAATACAAATAATTAACATATTTAATGTAATTAACTAAATTAATTAATTTTCTTAAATAATATAAATTAATTAAAAGAATTTTATAATGAGAGACTCACGAATTACATGTTAACCATAAAATGTAGGTATATTTAATTGATCATTTATTCTATATCGATAAAATAAAAGGTTTATGATAAACAAGTAAGCTTTCATGGGACATTTAATAATCCTTAAAAGTTGTTTTTTTTAAGTACTTTTAAATGCAGGAACAAAGATAATGCTTTGGAAGCATTGTCTTTAAGGCCAATGTTATCTTAGCTAGCTAGCCATGCCTAAGATAGTGTTTCCATAGTAGAGACATTGTCTTTTGTTGAAAAAAGAAAGTGGATTAGAAGGGTTTAGGCTGCGACACCTTGGTGGGGCAGTTTTATAGTCACGCAACAATTAAGGGGGTTTAACAAGCTTCATCCATGGGTGCAATGCACAAAGCAAGAGCTTGGGCAGTGAAGATCGATTGTGTCAATGGTTGGGTAGCATAATGGAGATGTTGCTATATGGCTATTAATACTTTTATTTCAAGCGACTCTAATGACGAGACACAATGCTCCAAAGAGGTGGAAAGGGGAGTATAGGTTAGGTCTAAGAAAGGAAGAAAAGGGAAACAAAAGGGATAAAGTGAGAGAATAAAATAATTTAGTTGAAAGTGTTTAGGGATGAGAGAAGCATAAATCATTTGGATAGGGATGTATTGTGAGATTTGAATATTCTATACACAAATCGATGGTGTGGATTAAAATAAGAGTGGATTCATTTTTATAGTATGTAATGGTTTTTCTTTTTGTAATGGTTTAACAATCTTTAATAAAGTATTTTAAGTAAATGTTGTTCAAGGTGTTTGACCTTTAAAAGAAATGGAAAAGCTAGCAGTAGCACTTCTTGAATGAATCTTTATTAAATATTTTAACTCTTTTTTTTGTAATGGTTTTCTCTCACAAACACACTGTTAAATTAGTGTTGTTGAATGTTTATATTTTTCTCATGATAATCGTATAAATTAAAATTAAATTATTCCCTTAAAAATATGTGATAGATATCAAATTTTTACAGCTACTGCTGTTATAAAATATATGAACATTATAAATTTTATATAAGTCAAGAACTAACTAATACTCAATAATATTACTTTATTTTAATAGATAACATATTATTATTTAAAACAGAAGTAACTATATATATTTAGATGATATACAAACATATGTTGAATTTATATAAAATTTAAAAAAATAACATTAAATAATTTATCGATTGAATTGATTTTATATTCATGTAGCAATTACAAAGATTTACCACATAACGTGAATGGATCTTTCTCAATTATTAAGGGTTGAGAATTGAGACCCATGACAGAAGAAAGCGACCCACATCGCGCAAATAATGAATCCACGATTTCAGAGGAAGCAGATTATACAAATAGGAAAGGAATGATAAAATGAAACCTAAGATGTTGAAGAATGAAGATATGATGTCGTGCTGGGGACAGGAAATATAATGGGATAGTGACATACGTGGCATATATGTTTAATTTCTTCAACGTCACTAATCACCAATCAACCTGCACTTCTATATTGTTTAAGTGCTAATATTTGACCCGTTGAGAATGATGTGAAGCACCCATTTCCACCCATTTTTAAAAACATTATTATATATTTATGGAATTTATATGTAGATTGCAACAAAATAATTTTATAGATTATTATACAAAGGATTAAATATATTTTTTATTTTAAAAAATATTTATCTTTTGTTTCTAAAATTTACAAAAATTATGTATTTTTTTTTATTTTTAGTATGAAACTAAACTATGTCATTTTTATTAAATATAAGAATTAGAAATGAGCCCAATTTTATACAATTAAAACTAAAAATTATATTTTATTTCAAGGACCTAAAAATGAATACATTTACTGAGTAATTTAGATGAGTGAAAAACACCCATTTGTATTGAATTTTATGTTGTGTAAGAAATTAGACGAGTAATGTAGTAACCTTTTTAAGAATGTATTTTTTTATTGAATGAAATTTATTAAGATACAAAATTATTAATAAAACTTGTTAGTGTTTGGTTTAGTTTTTTTGAAAAAAAGTTACATGATACATTTAGGGGAAAAAACCTTCAAAAATCAAAGGATGAAGATAAAGAAACAAAGAATAATCTATTAAATAACATAATCAATACGAGACAAAGAAACAAAACATTATTTATTTATAACATAAATAAACTAAATTATTTTTTAAAAATAACTTGTACATTTTATTTTAACCGTCTTTTCTCACTCATTTTAAACTAATCAATACGAGACTAAATAAATAAAATATTATTTATCTTATTCAAAAAAAAATTAAAAGAATACAGAATATCAAACGGAGTAACGACAAGTTAAAATATAATCTAAACTCATGTTCAAAATACAAGTCTAACGTAAAAATTAAGCCCCAATCAATTCGAAATCGTGATAGGGGCAGCTTATGCATATTCCTATAGGTAAGGGATCGCGGCATTTCTTAAGAAAATAATGTATTTCTTTATAATACTAAATATTACTAATTCCTTCTTAAAAAAAATCCATTACTTTGCGAACAAGAGGCAAGTAGATATTTGTGGTCAAACACCTGAATTCGAAGTATAAGTACTCTGGGACCCACCGGTGTTGTTGTCACAAGGCATGTTACTAAAATGAACTTAAATTTTAAAATTAGAGTATGTATAATATTTTTAGAATTTAATTAAAATATATTAATAATATTAAAAAATATGCTATTATTTAATCAAACTTATTAAACCAATACTTACTGCTTCTATATTGAAGATAGAGTTAGAAACAAAAACATAAAAATAAAAAATTAAGGATGAGGACACGTGGTGCACATATACAGTAAGATGAGTACACGTGCAACACATGCCATTGAAGAGTGATTATAAAATCTAGACAACAAAGACCCACACGCACCATTTCTCTGAGTTCTGTCTCTTGAGTAGTAAGACCACCATTTTCACTTCACACCACCCTTAAATGTATAAATCATCTTTTTTGTTATACAATAAAACAAAGACACTAATATAAAGAGTTTTTTTTCTTAATAACTTTTTAGTTTATAATAAAATAAATATTTTTTATTTTAGTTTTTTAAAAAATTGTTTAGATTTTAATCTTTTAATATTGTTTGCATCATAAAAAGTATAAAAAATGACAAACAATATAATTTTTTGACTTCTAATAAAAATATTTATCTTTTAAATTCTTTAACCATAATCTTAGAATATTGATTATCATTTTTTAATTATAATTAGAATCTTATTAACCAGTATCTTTATTTAAATTCTTAATTCATTTCAAAAACACAAGCTAATGTTTGTCTTATAATTATAAGTAAATAAACATGGAGTGTCTATGGATTGTAATCTGCATAGTAAATAAAGAATATAGTTACTATAATGGTGTATATGATTTAGAAGATAAAAACATAAAAATGAAAATAGAAAAATTAAATTAAAGTAAAATATAAAATATAAAAAATATAAAATTTATTTTTAATATTATTTTTTTATTTTTGCTAATGTGGCGTGTGTACGGGTACTGGTAAGTGATTGGAACGTGTATGGCTGGATAATGGATTACAGTGATAGATCCTCGAACAACTAAATCACTGAAGGGTAAAATCAAATGGAGAAGTAGTACAATTTGGATAGGGCTACAGAACCACACACACCTTGCACTCAATGCCTTTTTCTTTTTCCTCTTTCCTTCTTTCATCTTTGATCATTGCCTTTTCCCAAAGGTTCAAACTTTCCCACCCTTTTTGCCTTTTGGGTATTAGCATCAAAACGTTATTTATTGCCCGACTTTGGAACAACAATGTCCAAGACTGAACGAGGATGATTAACGCTTTCCAATAAAATTAGGGGGCAGTTTTCGTAAAAATAAAGCTGGAAAATAATAAGACAAAGGTTATTTTTATAATAATTACTTAAAAATATATATCTAATTTTTTGTTAATTGATGATTTAAAATTTTTATATTAATAGTGCATATCAATTAAAGTTCATAATTTTTTGATTTTTAATAAAATTTAATTAATAGTAAAAAGTATGTTAAAAGAAATATATTAGGACCAATTTTTCATTAATCTAAATAAATTTAGACTTCAAATTTTTTTAAGTAAGATATTGTATTGTGTTTAAGGCTCATAAAAAAAATATAACTGAGAGTGAAAACTCAACTAAAAATTATTCAACCAAATTTTTTAACAAAAATTAATCTTCAACAAACCTAATTAATACTTTATAATAAAAACATTAATACTTTACAATAATAAGATGCGGACAAACTGTTAAACAATAGTATTTGTTAGCACTCTATAAAACTTTGAGTTCAATTTACATGTAATGTTAATAAAAAAATACACAGTAAATTAATAAAAAATCGTGATAAGTAAGGATTTTAAAGTGATTATTGTTAATAATTTAATTGTTATGTAATGTTAATGTAATTTTTTTTACGGTGTCAACCAATAAAATATATTAGTATTATGTATGATTTTAAGGTAGTTATTATAAAAGCTAATAAATTTATTATATATTTAACTTGTGTGATTAAATGATAATGTAAAAAAAATATTATGAATATATGAATTATTGTTGATTAAATTTTATTGAAAATTAAATAATTATGAGTAATTTTTTTATTCAATTACAAATCACAATAAATGAAAACTTTTTTTAATTTTTATAGTAATTTTGGTAAAAGTTATAAAAATAATTAATTAGAATTTTTTTTGTTTACTCTCCGTGATTAATCATACAAATTGGTCTCATTTTTTAAAATGCTCAGAGCTAATAAAAGGAAAACAGAACCAAATTAAAGTCATTTTAAGAAAATAATTAAGTTGTGCAATATTTTTAAAAAATACATAAAAAGTAAATAAAAATATGAGTGATGTCATAATTCACAAGTAAGACGGGATATTCAAATTCATCTCTTTCCGTGCATATCAATCTAATAAAAAATGAAAAGGCAAAACATACAAACGGAAATTGAATTGTTAGCATTAAATATTTTACAAATTTTATCATAAAAGACATGGTTAATATTATTTCACCATTGATTTAAATAAAATTTAATTATTTTAATAACTCAAGGCTTAATGAATTTTTTTAAAAATATAATAACTTCTTTGTGAGTTTCCATGAACATAAAAAAAAATCTGAGGAGAATGAGGATTGGGGGATGAATTTTAAATCTTAATCCTGTCTTTTTTAAACCTAAACCGACCCGCTTTTTTTCAGGAAAAAGATAAGAATAGTTAAATTTATCCGTTATCATACATATCCATCTAATAAAAAAATAAAAAAGACGAGAAAAATGTGAAATATAATTGAATTCTTAGCATTAAATACTTTACAAACTCTACCACAAAAGTCATATTCAATATTATTTGAACTATTGATTTAGATGACTTTTTTCTTTAATAACTCAACATTTAATAAATTTAAAATAATATAAATCTACGAATAAATCACATACACGCCCTTAAGTCAAATATTTGTCAACATTATTGACATTGATACACTGACTTAAGGACTATTCTTAACCGAACATATCCTAAACTAAATAAATTTTACCAACAAACAGTTCGACACCCCCTGCTTTGATCTCAACTGTACATTAAAGCTTGAAACAACTCCCAGTAGCATTAACGACAATCTTCTATCGATTAAGAATAATTCAAATACAAACTCGACTATCCTGCATAAAAGATAAAAACTTCGTCACAAGAAAATCACATTATCATAAATTCATAACTCATCTTAACAACAAAATGGCTATAAAATTACCATGTAAAAAATGAGTTAGAATTTTTGCTAAGATAAAGTATGCATATAAAATTACCATATAAAAAAAATGACTATGTAAAAATTAAGAAAAAAATGTTTGAGTTATAACTTATAAGGTAGTATAAAACTATATAAAAAAAAGTAGAATAATATAATTTGAGGGGCACAATACTTATTTGGTCCTGAAACAAGATGATAACCATAACAAGGATGGGCCATATATGGGAAATGTGCCTGAGGATGGTCCCAAATGATTTCCTCACAAGAATAAAAAGAAGGAAAATAGCTCATTTATTCACTTCCGAATTCGATAGCAGTAAAACGGTAAAAGAGAGAAAAGAAAAACCCAATCATGCGTTTTCCCAAAAAAGCCCCGTTGAATCCATATCCACACCATTTAATTATTTTATTCATTTTCAGTAATGCAATCCAACTAAAGTAAAAAATAAAATAAAATATCCAAACAAAATAAAGGGTCGGATTATATTTGGTTTGTTGAGTTTCAAAAGACACCACAAGACAACCTAAAAAAAGTTTTCATTTTGGAAGAAATTAAAATAAAAAATAAAAAAAAAGATGAAAAATATAAAATCTCAATCCCTGGAAGCCACGAAGTGTTGGAATTTCTTGTCATTGAAGGTACCCCTCTTTTGTTGCTTGACCCTCAATCAAAGACCCATCTTTTCCGTTTGGCGCAGGGAACTTCACCACTGAAGCCCTAATCCTCCGTATCCATCCACTGCAGCACACACCCCTTTTGCTGCTGCTTCTCCAACATGGGTCGCGAAACTATGTGCCTTTCAACCCCACCACCAACCACTGCCACCACCACAGTGAACCCAGTGCCGCCACCGCCACCAGCACCACCTACCTCTCTTGCTCCTGGCTTCAGGTTCCACCCAACTGATGAGGAGCTTGTTATTTATTACCTCAAGCGCAAGGTTTCTGGCAAAAGCTTCCGATTTGATGCCATATCTGAGGTTGACATATACAGGAGCGAACCCTGGGACCTAGCAGGTCACTCCCACTATTTCCACTTTATTTCACTTTATTTCCACCTTTCTGTGCTTAAATTTGAAATCTTTGCTGTTTTATTTCTCTGGGGTGTTTTTCTTTCTTTCTTTTGTTTTTTTGGTTTTTCAAGTGCTTTACCTTAATGGGGTTTCTGGGGTTTTTTCAATGATGTTTTTGTTTTTTTGACTCATATGGATGTTTGTGGGTTGAATGTTTGAATAGACAAGTCAAGGTTGAAGACTAGGGACCAGGAGTGGTATTTTTTCAGTGCATTGGACAAGAAATATGGAAATGGTGGGAGGATGAACAGGGCTACCAGCAAAGGGTACTGGAAAGCCACTGGGAATGATCGACCGGTGAGGCATGACCAAAGGACCGTGGGGCTGAAGAAAACATTGGTGTTTCATAGTGGCAGAGCTCCTGATGGGAAGAGGACTAACTGGGTCATGCATGAGTACAGGCTTGTTGAAGAGGAGCTTGAGAGAGCTGGGACTGGATCCTCTCAGCCTCAGGTGAGTGAGATTGCAGAATTAATTTTTAGAAATTGAAGCCTGAGATGGGCTTAAACTGTGTGGATTTGTGCTGTTTCCTTGCTGCATCTGTGGGCTCTCCTCATTTTCTTGTTGATAAAATGAGGAGCTTAGCTTAGTTATTTTATGTAGTTCCTGGACCCCGGCGAACTGAAAATTGTGTATATGACACTTGGATGCAGGTGTTTGAGCTTTGTTCTTTAGTAAATGTCGAAAGAATAGCTTGCTATGTACTACAATATGGACATTGTTATTTTGTTACAAATGGTTAATAATTTTTTTGCATTTCTTTGTTCGATGGAGAAGGATGCGTATGTTTTGTGTAGAGTGTTTCACAAAAATAACATAGGACCTCCAAATGGTCAACGGTATGCACCCTTCATTGAAGAAGAGTGGGATGACGCATCAGGAATGGTTCCAGGGGCGGACCCTGTGGATAACCGCTCTTTTGCCCACCAACCACGTGTTGAAGGCAACGGTGGTGTTTTATGCGCTGAAGGGAGAAATGGTGTTGTACAGGTTAGTTCCCTCCAAGTTTTTTGGGTTTATATTCAATATTTGTTATTAATGTTTTGTGGATTCATCTTGGAATAAATTTATTGTTGCTTTGCATTTAATTTATTTACGATCTTTGAATATTCATTAAAAAACAGTGTTATCAATGGTGGAAGGCCAATGTTCCATCATATAAACATGCCATTGCTGCCAATGGCATTGGCATAGCTGGCCTCCCTTCACAAATTGCCTATGGTGGTTGGCAAAAATCCGCCAATCATTCCACCATGGTGGCCATGGCACTGCTATTGCAAATAAATGCAACAAATCCCAAACCATTCTGCCATGGGTTTGGGAAGCTTTGTTGCTTTTTTATTTTTTTTACTCTAGTTATTTTGAGCCTTCCTTGTTAAGGAGGACTCTTTATCCTCCAAACTCATTTTATTTTCTTCCTTTTTGCCGTAATGATTCTTTTGTTCTTTTTTAAAAACAATAGTAATATAACGGTCAGTTTCAATTTAATATGTTGATCATATGTCTGTTGTAAATGTGCAATAATAGTGTTCCCCATGCTACATCGGTATTTTGTCCGTTTCTCTTTTCTCCCCGTGGTGGATTCTTTGTCCTTCATATTCCCCTACTTTGTCTATTTTTGTCTTAATGTTTTCTTTATCTTTTTTACAAAATTAAAAAGTTATATGCCGTAAGTTATGTTTTTTTTGGGTATTTGTCATAGTCTATTATATATAAGTTGATTCAATTCAAATAAAAATTATCAATTGATTCAGTGGATTTTGCTATTCGTTTTTCAAAAGACCAAGATTTTGCGCATTGAAAATCGATACATGCACTAATAAAATTTTAGTAGATACTGTATGCCAGAATCACTTTCAAGTGACACAATACTTCATCTTTCTCTGTTCACATTGCTTTCTTGAATGGGTGATTGCTTTTGAGTGGCACAATTTTTCATCTTGAATGTTGGGTGTTCATTGAGCTTTCTTAAATAGGTGATTGCTTTTTCTTACCTTATATACTTATATTCAGAGGAATCTTGCAACATGAAAATTCTTGATGCATGTTGTGAAATTGTGGAAAGTTGTTCTATTTAAGAGTTTGTGTAAGATCATGGGATTCTTTAAACTACCAATTGGATTCCAAAGACAATGGGAGAAAAATGAGCAAGCACTCATTTTAGAGTGAAGGGCCATTTTAGCTTGAAACAAGGTGAAAATGAAAGATCTTAAATTTGTGGGTACATTTGTAGGAACTAATCTGTTTCACCAGCCTTCCTCTTTACTGTGAAGGTGTGAACCCTTCCAAAGACAAAACCAGATGTGGTTGTCCAGTTTGTCCAAGGCCATTGATTTAGTTGGGCATGGTGTTGCCATCAACACAATGATGAAGAAGATGCTGCAAGTCCAACAACCTTAATCCACAAATTGGCTATAAAGGATGAGTGCTAAAGAGACCCATTTTACCCCATTGGAGTAAATGTCCAAAGATTTTTTATAGTGACAGATATTCAAGGAACAACCTTTCTAGCTCTACCAACAAAACCAACATTGAGACTTTGAGAGTCCTAATTGTGAGTTTGTGACCAAGAGGACCTTACCTTTTCTTTTTTGCATTCTTAGAAAAAAATTTGGTTTCTTTGTGAGGGTGTACCTATGTAGGAGTTAGGTTGGTAAGGAAAAGTGAACTTTGGGGAAGAATTGTTCCTTTATAGAATGGAGAAAATCCATAAAATTTTGGATACTATCCTCAGTAAATACTAAGGGTGCCATTAATTATGATAAGTTTGCAATTTGCATGGATTGATAATGTTTTTGTTGCTGGCAAATTAAAGAAGCCACAGGTATCTCATCCTAAATATCACAGAACCAAGTTACCTAGATGACTTTAACAATCATGGGTGTTATGGGTGTTGGTGTGGTTGTATATGATAAGATTAGATATGATTTGTAATTAAGTAGGATTGTGATTGTAATTAGGGGGTTGATTGTGTACATTTAATTTGTGTCTTGTTTCCTTAGTGTAGCCTTATTAGGATCTCTCTCTCTTTCTCTCTCTCTATGTGTGTGTGTGTGTGTGTGTGTGTCAATTTTCTACATTTTAATAAAGAGAAACAATTCAATCTTTCTTCTCTATCTTCAAGTTGGTATTAAAGCTCCCGATCTAGGGGGCTCTGCTTGTGCATTCAAACCCTACCCTCCTTCATTACAGGATTTTTTTGGCACCTTTAGAAGTGCAAACAACCAAGGTAGCACTATCAGCACCCTTAACCACCACCATTGCCACACCGTTTGCTGCTTCCTGATTGATCTGATAGATGTTGTCATTGAAGTTCTAACATGTGCGAATCACAAATAGAGCTACTAGTGCATGTAAGCCACAAGCTACCACCTTGTCTTTTGTTCGCGATCGTGCTACCACAAAGTCGACAACCCATTGTTCCATTTCAGGGGTCATCTTGCTCCAACTCCCACCCCTTTCTTGGATATTGAAAGCCCTTGGTTTTCTCCCTCTTTGAGCTGGTTACGATTTCTTAACCATTGAAAAGAAATCTATCTCCTTTAATAAGGTATCTTACACTTGCTCTTTGACCATGTGATGCATAAAGTGGTTTATCACCATTACTGGTAAGAGTTCTCTTAATGTTTCTAGTAATGTGACTGAGGATATCTAGATACTCGACTTAGGTGTCATTAAGGTCGAGCAATGGTAGATTTTGGATGTCGCCACTGGGTGAAGATTTGCATCTGGTGAAGTTTTTTGCAACAATGATGTGACATAGCGAGTTGAGGGTGAGTTTGAGACCTTTTCCACCTAATGAGAAAGTCAGAAGAAGTAAAAGAGGGACGGAGAAAAATGAAATTTCAAAAGTGACTGCATTGTTCTTTCTCTTCTCAAATAAAGTTTCAACACTGCATGAAAAATAAAGCATATGTGAAGTGACTGCACAACTCTACTATCTTAGGTTCTTTCACACACTTTCAGCAGGGTTCGGATGCCGAGAAAATTTCACACTCTTCCAAATGTTTGTTCCCAAAGTTTACCAGGGAAAAGCAATGTTAATTACCACTTGTGTGATCAATAGGCTGCCCTCTCAATCTCTCATGTCCTGAATGGCAGTATTTTGATACAATACATGTCCTTCTTTCCTTCCTCTCATATCATAACTAGTCTTCCACCTCATGTGTTTGGTTTTACTTCCTTTGCTTATGTTTACAACCAAAAATCGTTGCAAGTTAGACCCATGGGTTGTCAAGTCTGTTTTCATTGGGTATGCATCAAACAAAAAGGGATACGAGTGTTATCATCCCTAGAGTGTCCATTGAGTAGAATCACCGAATAGGAAGTGAAAAGGAGAGCTCAGGTATAGAGAAGACATGATATAAGCGACTGGCAGGGAGAATTATTTACTTGGCCCATACTAGATCATATATTGCTTATGTGACAAGTGTGATCACTCAATTCATGCATGATCCAAGTGACGGACATCAACAAACAGTAAATAAGATTCTTCAATACTTCATGACAAGTACAGGGAGAAAAGTTACCCATGGAAGTACACATGAATGTAGACTATGCAGGTCAATGTACATAGAAGATCCACCTTAGGATATTACATGTTCTTGGTTGGAAACTTGGTGACTTGGAGTAAAAAGAAACTGTGGTTGCAAGGTCGAGTGCAGAGGTAGAGTATCAAGCTATGAATCATAGAATTTGTGAGGTGCTATAGATGAAGAACATATTTGATGACATCTGGATGAAGTATGAGAACCTATAAGGCTATATTGTGATAATAATTTTGCCATCAATATTGAACAAAATCTGAAACATAACAAAACATAAACATATAAAACTAGACCAACACTTCATCGAAGAAAAGTTAGAGAGTGATCTAATAACTACCACACACATCCTTTTCGGGGCTTCAGTTGGTGGATGTTACCACAGGTCTCTCCACAGAATGATTTCAAATTCTTACTTTCAAGCTAAGAATGATAGATGGTTATATATGATTAGATACGACCTGTAATTAAGTAGGATTGTGGGTGTAATTATTGTAATTAGGGGTTGATTGTGTACAGTTTTAATCTTTGAGTGGTTTCCTTATTTCCTTGATTAGTGTATCCTCATTCGGATTTATGTGTACAGTTTTTCTACATTTTAGTCAAGAGAAACAATTCAGTCTTTCCGTCTCTTCTCTAATTTCAAGTAGGGGTCTTCAATGTCTTTGTGCTGGTTGGTTAAGGGTCATAAAGACTACTAAGGCTTTGGACGGTGATTGGTGGAGAAATTCAGTCACAAAGCAAATTTTAGATGAGACAAATCTGAAGTAACGTGTTTGAGATGAAAAAGGTCATTGGTGTGAATCTTGAGCTCACTATAATCGTTTTTTGGGTATATTGGAAAGGACTCTAAAGTTTATGTGTGTACTAAGAAAGGTGTGAATCTATGGGAATCATGTCTTCAGAAGCAAGACCTAAGGATTCCACAGGACAAGAAATCTTGCAGACTTCAATCATCATCATTAGGTTCATAGCACCCTTTTAAGACTGGTTCTAGATTTCATTATACTTCCTTATTTGATTTGATTAGGATTAGGAGTCTAGTACCATTTAATATGGGTTTATCCTCTGCCTGTATCATATCATTACACATCATATATCAATATTATATGATATTACTGTTCTCTTTATTCCTTCTCTATCTAAATCCCTATAATTTCAAAAACACCCAACATTTAGTATAGTGATACAGCTCCAGTCTTATTGTTGTTTGGTAAAATTTCCCTTTGAGCTTAAAAGTCACCTTTCTATCACAAAGAACATTTGATTCTGTTGATTTTATTAATAGAAGAATTAGCTTCTACATTTTTGTGTTTTATCTGCCAACATTGATTCACTGATTTGGAATTTGACTCATCAAATGTGTATTTTTCAAGTTGTGTTTTAGTAGTCTGTCTTGTTTCTTTTAAGATTTCCAGTTTTTACTACATATTAAAAGATGAATGGCTCAATTGTGGATGATGGATTCTTAAGTTTATTTGTAACATGTCTATTCGCACATATATGCTGTTTTATAAAGAAATATTTCTTTGTTCTGACCATTGCAATACAACTTCTGTTTTATAAAGTCTTTCTGTTTTAATTGTTGCAGGACACTCAATCTTTCAACAAAGCTCCATTTGATGTGAACAAGCTTCCTATAGAAACTCAAAATCTTCTAGCTGTGTGCAAGAGGGAAAGCATGGCTGAGTATCCATCACCTGAAAAGGATGATAATGATTGTAAGCACATGGATGACTACCCTTCACCTCAAACAGATAATCCAAAGCCTTTCTCCCAAATATACAAACGAAGGCGTCATAACTTGAACTCCAACAACTCTAATGTTTCTGGAGATTCAATCCAAACCAGCCAGGATCCGTGCTCCTCTACAATAACTACCGCTGCAACTGCACTCCCAGCCGCCACTGCTGCTGGCACAGCCACCAACACTGCACCGAAAAAACATTTTCTGTCTGCACTGGTGGAGTTTTCCCTGCTAGAATCCCTTGAATCAAAGGACAACCTTGCTTCAATTAAAGCACCGGATTTTGACACTGAAAATCTTGAGTCATCCATGCCTCCAAGTTGTGCAAAGTTCATCAAGCAAATGCAGAGTGAGATGCAGAAGCTTTCAGTTGAAAAGGAGACGATGAGGTTTGAGATGATGAGCGCACAAGCGATGATTAACATTCTCCAGTCTCGCGTCGACGTTCTCAGCAAAGAAAATGAGGATTTGAAGAGGATGGTGGCCCAAAATCCTTAGGAATTGGCAATGCCATGCCCTTGTATCAGTGTAAGTTAGTTACAACTGAGTAATGAAGCTCGGTCTTCCGGATGTTTTCTTATTTTTCTGAGTAAGAATTGTAGTTCGTTTCTTTGGCTAAACTTATTTTAAACTTGTCATCGTGTATCATATGACTTTCAGTTTCCCATTGTTGTGAAAATATGGCCATGTTAGTTCTTGCCTTTCTGAAGGAATAGATTAGCATCTCAATTTGATAGCTGAATTACTATGAAAATGAAGATTTTCATTATTTTTAGATTATGAAAATATCTATGAAATAAAAAGAATTTTTGAAATTATATTTTGGCATTGATCAGGATAATCTTTGTTCCTATGTATGCTCCGACAATGAGAAACTTGGAGTTATACGTTCTTTTGTAAAAAAGTATTTGTATGTTTTTAATAAAATATTTAATCTTTTATTTAAAGGCTCCCATGATAAACAAATTAGAAATAGATCCAAAGTAGCTATCATTGATCTTATTAGACTTTCGTGGCAACTAAATCAGAATTGCATCAAAGTGGCTATAGTTTTTTTTTTTTTTTTTTTTTTTTT
>PYAF01002184.1:408585-435663 GCA_007407185.1 Glycine tomentella | reverse complement strand
TCAAATAAGTTAATAATTTTAAGTTTTTAAATAAAAACTATGTCACCAAAATATTATTAATTAATATTTTAATTATTGTTTGACAGTTATGATTATGAAATTTGAAAATTCAAATTTCTTTTTCGTGTTAAAATTTATGCTATAAATTTTTCTATAAAGCAAGGACATAGAGCATTAACTATGTCACCACACTAGTAGTCGTAGTATAAAAATATAATGATTTTTTTGTTTTGTTTAATACCATTGAAAATTTTCTTTATTTGAAGTCTTCATATCTAACAAAAAATGATAACATTTAATCTTTTAACAAGGATTAAAAACGCACAAAATAAATAAATAAATTTCCATACCAAGAAAAACAAAAATATTATATTTTCAATAAATAAAAGTATAATTAAAATGCACTTGCATAATTTTTTTTTATCAAATCATAAATTGTCATGTATAATAAAATTATTAACTTTTATAACAATTATTTTAAAAATCATACTTGAAGTGATTTATAATTGGTTGATATTTACATTGATAATGTGTGAAGATTAAACTCTTAATCACATTATTGAGGAGCTACATGGTTTCCAAATCAAATGAATGTTCTCATACTTTTATTATTGCTATTTTTTAATTTCTTTTGGCATTCATATTGCTTAACAATCATTATTCTATATCGGCTAGTGTGATCTTATTTCAATAATAGAATGCTAACAGGTATCCTAAGACACTAGTTAAAGAATCAAAAGTGAAAAGTTTTTAGAGGGAAATACAACATTTACCAACGTACCTTACCGTGACTCTGAATAAAAACATTTTATTTACTGATTCTCTAACTAGTACCTTTAAGACACAAGTTTGCAGGACCTATGTCAATGTCTGCTTTAGCATTCAGGAGATATAGGCTTGTTACATTTCTCCAGGGAGCATGGTATCACCAGGTAGATCACAAACAGCAATTCCCTGACACAAGAGTATATATGTTTCAGATGATACAGTTAACATCACCAATGTATCTATCAAAAAATTAATAAAATTAACAATTAATATTTTATCGATAAAAAAAATCATGAATGAATATCACAGATGGAACTAATGGTATGGTGATATGATGTTTACCTCGCCTGTTAGGTGAGCCACACATCTCTTCTCGGCCAACAACTCGGCTTCCGTCTGCAAAATATGATATGTTAAACTGACAAAATTCACATAGGCTCAGGCCAAGGTTATCAAATCGAAATTCAAATAATAACGAAAAATAACTTTAAAAACATGAATCGTCAAGCTAATTTTTTAATCAAGAATTATATAATTTGTATTGAATAGTAAGATTCAATGATAATGAAAAATAGCTTTAAATATATCACATAGAGGATATGTGGTGTTCAATGTCAACACCCTGGTAAAAATTGTTATTGCCCATTTTAAAACTTTCGGCCCAAACAAATAAGTTCTCTCCTAAACACGACCACCCAATTAGCTTCCAATTAATTAAAAATCTCACAAGTCACAGGTTGGCCTAAAATTAACATTAGGCGGGGATAGCTCAGTTGGGAGAGCGTCAGACTGAAGATCTGAAGGTCGCGTGTTCGATCCACGCTCACCGCATTTTTTATTTTAATTCATAGTAGTAACTATGACTTAGACTTAGACACATTATAAGATTCTTTTTAACAGTCAAATTGTGCAAAAATCAGGCACCTGGACATAGTTCAAATTTAATAATTATAACTGTATTTATTTGATATGCTTGAAAAACAATTATACTGTATATAATAGTAAAATTAACTTTTCCAGTATTTATCAAATTTGAAGTTGTGGTATAAAATGTATGAAGTTTCATACCTTAGCTATTCGCTGCCGGAGGTAGTCATCAAATATGACATCCTTGACAAGTTCATAATCACCATCACCCTAGTGGATAAAAACTTTCGTCACATGAAAAGCAATTTTAGAAATTAAAAAGAATGAAGAACACAGTAAACAAACTTACCTTTGATCGGCATGGCATACTGAAAACAATACCTTCAGCTATTCCATAAGGATTTCCATTGCTATATACCTGGTTTTGCAATTGGCAACTTTGTGATTGAAATAGTAACTCAACAAATAAGAAAATAAAAAGACATCAAATGTATAAATTAAAGCTGGACATGCTTAAATTTGCAAAAAAAAATTGGTTATTGGACCTTCAATTGAGCTTTGAAATGACATATTCCAGATATATAAGAGAAAATTTCAATTTGACTAAAACTCCAATATTATTTTAGTATGCATTAAAAGGAGCAGAAATTGTATTGACTGTATGACTAGTGTTTTTTTAATTTTTCATTCTCATATGATACAGAAGACAACTTTTTCCCCATTGTGTCTGTTAGTTCAGTTAAATCAATTTGTTGTAAAACAAGGTGTATTCTTGCTGAAAAACTCATAATTTTTTAACAAATACATGAGGTTATTCAACTAATATCAACTTACACCAGAAGAAAACCAATCACCCTCGGGAGTAGGAGTTACTAAAGATCGTATGGCATCAACAATTGACACAGAAGTTGATGCAGCTGATGATCTTCCCCACTTTTGAATAAGCGCACCACCTCTCTGCCAATCAAACAAATAATTACTTGTCAGCTTTCAGCACAAGGAAACTACATATCGTTTTACACCATGCATTTTGCTATGGATGCTAATTACAAATTTTACCTTTTGAACCTTTTCAGTGAACTCTTCCTCCAACCACTTATGATCCTTAACCACCTCTTTGACTGGCAAACCATCAATTCTAGCATTTAAGAAGTCGGGGACCTATTAACAAGATAACACCAATATCATACAAGAGAGTTAAAGATATTCAGTTCAGGCAGATTATTCTAGTAATGATCCTAAAATGACCTGAGTAGTTGAGTGGTTGCCCCATATTGTCACATTTGACACTTTATCATAGAAGACACCTGCCTTGAGGGCTAGCTGTGCATTTTATTGAGACAATGCAGAGAAGATAGTAGTTATTTTTGTATTGTAGAACAATTTTAAAAAGTGAAGCTTATAAACTTTGTTACCTGACATTTTGCTCTGTTCTCATCTAAACGAGTTAAAGCATGAAAATTTTTTGCGGGAATGTTAGGAGCATTCTTCAAGCATATTAATGCACTGCATTTAAATACACTTGAAGGTTAGCATAAGCAGGCACAACATGCAATTTCAAGTTTACTGATAAAATGCCAAGCTTACTTTGTATTGCAAGGGTTTCCCACTACTATAACTTTCACATTGCGGGATGCAACAGCATTTAATGCTCTTCCCTGTTGTACAAAAGGTACAATGTCATTATAATTAACTTCACTTTAGCAGAAAGTAATAAGTATGGTTTTTAAATTTGATTATCATTTTACCTGCGCTGCATAAATCTGCCCATTTATGTCTAACAAGTCTGCCCGTTCCATTCCAGGTCCTCGAGGCTTTGCACCTATTAGCAAAGCCCATTCTGCATCTTGGAACACTTCATAGGGATCGATACCAATACTGACCTCCCTCAACAAAGGAAACAAAGAGTCCTCCAGTTCCATTGCAACACCTGCATGTTGAATTATAACATTTAAAACGAAAAACATTAGTGTGTGTTATTTATACCTATATTAGTCAACATAAGGTGTATCTTGTTTCGGTTAAAAGCACAATAAAAAAAATACATAACCTACTCTGACCAGACAAGTCATATTCATGTAATGTTATACTCAAATTTGTATTGTTGATTGAATTCTCATCTCTCTTGCTCTGTAGCAGATTCCAGTTAAGGCATTAGGTTTGTTTAGATGAGAAGAATCATTGGGGGAGAGTAGAGTAAGAATGAGAAGTTTGATGGTAGCCTGGAAGATTTGGGGAAGGAAGTTTTATTGGTTCATTGAAGGTGCAGTCAAGACAAAAAAGGAAAAAGTGACAGATTATGATTGCAGAGTGTCTTATAACCAAAGCTGCCACATTTTTTCTAGTAATAACATGTATCTATACATAATTAGAAATGCTCATATGGGTTCTTGCCATAAATATGAATTTACGATTTAAGGTATCCTTCGAATACACAAGATTAAAGAAAAAATGGTGAAATGAGATAACTTTTAATTACTCATACATACAATGGGGTAAAGTATTATTTGACTAAATGAAAAGGTCTTAAGATGAGTATATGACTAAGTGGTAAAAAAATTCTAACCAGTTTGTTCAGAACAATTATAAAACAAGGAAAAAAAGATTTACTGGATAACAGGCAATCCATCAAACATACTTTCTTGCAATGGGGAGATTATGAGACAGTAAGACACCTTGTGCACCATAACTTAAGTGAAAAGGTTTTTAATATACTGGCTAGGCTATTTTATTTCCTTGGTCTTGTATATAAGCCTAGGACAAAGATGCTCACAGGGTCAGTTGAATTTGCTCATTCTCCTAATAAAGCTCATTGCTTTGTCTGTACTTATCTGTTTTTATTATGCCACATACTGATGCACCATTCACAATTCTCCATTTTTCTTATTTTTGTTTCTGTTCATATCCCAAATAGCAGATGTTACATTATCTAATTTCATATTAGTTCTTCTTGTAAGCATGATACTAAACAATAACTTTTAGTTTGTTTTCTATACAGTTTGTTTTTATAGCAACAAAGAGTCGGAATGGAGGAGGCTAGGTCAGCTTTTCTTATCATAGAAGGAAGATGTACAACTAATTATTCCTACTTTGAATAAAAAAAAAGATACCCAATTTACCATATACGGGAAGCTTACCTTCAAGAGCTTGGATTGACCTTTCTGATCCCAATAATTTGAGAGCAACAGGTTGATCTGGACCAAAAACTTCACCAGATGCAAGCTGACACAATAAATAAACTCGGATTTTAGAGTGGAACGACAACAACAAAGCCTTAGCCCACCAGGTGAGATCGGCTAAATGGATCACACGATGCCATTCAACTTAGTTAAAAACCAAAGTTCCAATCTGACAACTGATATAATAAAAAATAATTGGAAATAGATAAATCAAGAGATAGATAAGTTGAAACTTCTAATGTGCTTCACTGACACAATTTTTATTTAAATCCAAAATACATTCACCTTGAAAAGTAGATGGTTTGCAATCATTCCAGCCGCACCTGAGACTGCAATGTTAATTAATTTCTTCCAGGATCTTGTCTCTTCTTCCTGCAAAAGCATTGGCCAAGTATTTTAATGAGAAAAATAGATAGACTGACAAATTTAACTGTCTGATAACATCTAAGAGCCATTAAATTCACATGCACACATGTTTATCCTCTCCCCTCTTTCAAATATCTGAATAAGAAATAACATCAATACATGATTACTTTAATGCCCTCAAATTCAATTAACTGTTCATGTTGTGTATCTTTTTTTATTGAAATTAAATTGTATATAAAAAAGGAAAATTGGAAAGAGAAAAAGATTTACAGAATAACAAGATAATGCACACTGCACAGCAGGTTAAAAATATCAAGAATAGCCCTCCAATTATCATAAATGCCACTATCACTACAGCAAGGAAGTATTTCTATTCCACTCCAGTCATATCATGCTATAAAAGACATTAACTCAGACTAATTGGTATATACTTTATGATTACGTTAAGAAGAACAGTGATGAATTTATAAAAAAGAACAACAAATGAATCAAATGCTATAGTTCTGAGATGGTGACCCTTTCTATCTAGAGGAACCATTAGGACAGAGGTAGCTGTATGAATTGCTATTGCATGGTGGACAGTTTGATGGGCAAAACTTCAAATTGTTTCTGATTTGTGTCCCTAAATGGTCCGTCCAGACAACAACCAATAAAAGATAATCATTACAATTTCCTCATAGATTTCCCCAGTATTAGTGATCTCAAATTACATGTGAAGATTGAAGACCAACTGTCAAAACACAATATAATGAAATAGCAATGAGGGTAGACATTGATTAATTTTGCATTTTCACAGCTCTGGGAAGCACAATTTTGGCATGGAAGACAACTAATAATATTACTATTACTGATGCCTTTTGGTTATATAATGATGTTTAAACAGAAGGTATCCACCTACACCAAACTTAACAAAACATAAGGAATCAAGACAAGTACAGTTAAAGGCAGAGATACACTATCTATATAGCCTAAGGACATACTGTAAAGGAAATTGTGCATCGACATGCAAAATTTGACTTATCTTATGGACAAACCATCAATTTTGATCGATAAATTTGTTTTGCATTTTCAAAAAAAAAAAAAAAATGCAAATTTTGACTAACACCAGTACTGCTACATCAAACAAATTTCTGCTCCAAATACCTAACAAACCTCTCAGAAAATCCCATAAGCAATCAGTGGAGGGGAACTCACTCACTCACAGAATCATGGACAAAACAAAACCCACAATTTGAATTCAAGACACCATGGATGAAATACATAAGAGAGGGAAAGGGATACTCACAGCCCTCAAATCATAGGTAAGGCAGAAGACACCATAGCACTCAGGCTTACTCTTGGGATCCTGGGTTTTCACCGTTGGCACCTGCACTTCACTGGGAAATAAAAGGAGGAAAAATCAATGAGACCCAAGAAGCTGAAAACTGAAAATGCATTCTGAAAACGATGAAGTTACTCACTTTGGTGCAACAGAACAGGAAATCCTAGCTTGTTGAGTTCTATGAAGTGGCGCAAAAGTGCAGTGGCGATGTCTAGGAAGAGTCCTTGATAGAAAAGAGAGCTGAGATGAGCGAAGACGAGGTTTTGAGCAAGTGGGGTTCAACTGTGTCACAGCCATGGCAGCACAGCGCAGAAAGTCTCAAGAGACGAAATAAAAAAAAGCACTTTTTTCTGCTTCTGGAAGAGTAAAAGCAATACTTACGAAGAATTTTCTAAAGGGTATGTATGTGTATATGAGGCGATGATGAAGAAAGATAACGTTCGGTTCAGAGGTTGCAAAGTGTAAGGGTGATAACCAGAAAATTGAAGGTAAAACTGGAGGGCAAGGGAACAAGACGATCATTTGAAACACAGTATAAGGCCATGGACATGACACATGTCAACCTTGGCTTGGCCTATCGTCAATTCTTCACTCCGTACTTTGGGAAAGTATTGGATACATGTTGTGTACAAATACTTTATGTAATAGATTATAATTAAATGTGATAATCTAAGTTTTATTAGATAAGGTCACTTATACTAGGTGCATATTGTATATGTAAGTATCGAATTTTGGTGGTACCGGTATGCATAATGTCACGTGAAGGATATATGCCCTTTGTGCAATTCTTAGGGATTGGAGCATCAGCACTATGATCTGCTGTGTAAGTGTAATTTTAAAAATAACTTAAATATGTTGTTTTAGTACTTTTTTAATTTTAGTTTCTATAAAAAAAAATTGATCATTTATGTCGCTTAAGTACTTAACACTTTTGTCTACTAATAAACTGTATTTGCATATTCATCATAAACTGAGAGAAATATTTAAAAGTTTAAATTATTCAGTAACAGATAGCAATACGGTTTATTAAAAGGATAATATTGGGTGGCAATACCAACGATGAAACCAAATTTAAAGTGGATGGCAGATTTATTTGTTTTCTATTTGAATAAATATGACCTTTGATTGTCATAAGGGATAAGGTCAACGTCTTAAGAAACGATCAAGTAGTTAAATTAAGAATTTGTAAACCCAGCTTTTCAATGGAGGAGCAAAGTGAGATATTTTTAATTGTCTCATTAGAAGTGGGTTTAAGATTATTATTCTTTCCATTTTCATGTTTTGTTTTCACTTTTCTTATATAAAATTTTGAAAATAAAAAACTAAATAAAGACATAAAATTTTCTTGAATGGAATGACGCTTAAATTTTCCCATTTCCTATTTTTGCCTCTGTCAGAAGGATTTGAAGAGAAGAGAAGGTAATTTATAATTTCTTAATTATGCTTAGTAAATTGCCCAAATATTTTTTTTATATATCATATCTTTTATTACTTTTTTCTTTTTCTTGTGAACCAACCAAATTTTCTCTTATCTCACTCTTTTCTTAAATCAAACTAAAAAAACAGATTATCTTCTTTCCTTCATTCTATTTTTTGAATTAAAACACGTTATAGAAAAAAAAAACAAAAATGGTTAATGGTATTTTTAGTCTCTAAATTTTTTTAAAGTTTAATTAGTTTTAGTCTCCAACTTTTAAAGCATTGATTTTTATCCTTATATTTTTTATAAAAAAAATCTTAAAGTTTGGTTCGTATATAGAAGAAAAGTGTAAGTTTCTAAAGTTTGAGTATTTTAAAAAATATAGAGATGAAAACTGTTTGTAATTGCACAATGATCATTAGGTTAATTGTATCCTCTTTGAAATGTCGGATACTTCTTGTCTTATTTTAGTGAACTCCTTCTTTTACACAATAGGAGGAGTGAGTACCTACAAATATACTCTGATGTTTAAGTCAATGATTTTCTTAAATATAGTAAAACAAAAATAATAAATAAAAATGAATAGTGTGTTATATTAAGACTCACATTTTATAACATATTTATGGACCTTACCTATTTAAATTAATAAAAATAATAATTCATAATTACATGCTAATGAAATTTTGATGATAATTACATTATGTTTGAGTAATCTTAATTTCTATTGAAATCACCTTCTATTTTATCTTGTCGTGATCGAGAAGTTGTTTAACCAAAAATGAAGGATAATTGATCATAGTCAAGAAGAAAAATCTTGCCTAGAGTATGAACGTTATATTAGACGATGGAGGGTTTGGTCATAGTCGATAAGAATATAATAACTAAAAACTTAGATATGCTTATAGTTAATGTATCTTTCTATGATCGATGAGAATATTTGTCTATGATTACAAGGTCATTCGATTATGACGAAAATTGTGTTTGATCACGACCGAACGACTCAGTCATATCACCATGGTGATTGACACTTAATATGATAAAAGATAACACATCTATAAATATACTATTAATTTTAATAATCAAGAAAAAAAATCCATTTTTTTAAAAAAATTCAGGACCTAAAAGCACTGTTAATAATAAAAAAAAGGTAACTGAGCTCTGTCGTACACTATTGATATGCGATTTTTACATATATAACAAGATTCATACTTAAATGAACAAGGATAACGTATCCAATATATTAGCAATTCTAACAAATAAGCAAATCTGAAAAAATAGGAATATTATTAAGTTATAACTACCATTAATCCCTCTTTATACACCCTGTAATAGTGTAATGACATTCTCTTAATTAATTTTGTTTCATATTGTATTACTGTCTGAATATGTTTGGAATATGAAAGAAGCAATTGTCATTATATTTTGCATTTGACTAGTTAGAGACAGATACGATTAATGCGACTAAATGCAAATTTTTTATTTTGTTAATAGTACGGTTAAGTGTATTGTAGAAAAGTTATTTAATTTAGTTTCATTCATAATTTCTTATAGATAAGTAATAAAAATTGTTATTTAGATAAATTTTAATTTTTTATTATTTCTCTACGTTTATTATTTTTAATAAATCTATCAATATATTTTTGTTATTAAGTTAATTCATGGATCTACTAAACAAACAACCCCCACTTTTTTGATGTGGACCAATCCACCATGAATTATACAGTTTTGCCTCCGCTACACCCCCTTCCAATCCAACACACGTGATTTGGGCCGTTATGTATATAGAGGATCCTAAATATATAGACTATACTATATGGGAACTATAGTTGAAGATAAGGTTATACAAATATATGGAGCATGTGATAATAATGAAACGAGGTACCTACTAGTGACCCCAAACGTATCTGTAGATATCCTTAATTTTTTTATCAGCTTTTATATATATATATATATATATATATATATATATATATATTAAAATAAATGTTTTTTTTATCACCTTTTTGTGATGTACATCTACTTATGTTGTGTAAACAATCATAATGAAAAGAATGTGATATAATATGGCATATACATATATAGATAGATATAATAAAAAAAATAATTTAAAATTTACGAGGATTAACTAAAATAAAAAAAATTAAAACCAAACCTAACTATATTACTACGTATTCAAATCATGTTTTAACATTTAGAAAATACGATATAGGATGAATTTGGGTAAATTTATTTTTAGAAATAAATTTTGACAAAAAAATCACTTATTATGTTGTCCTTTCTTATCTAGAATGCTTAATACGACGAGTATTAGGAATATATTTTTTTTCTCTAATACTTTTCCTATATATTTTGATAAATATCAATTCAATTTTTTTTTATTAATATTTATTTCCCATATATACACAGAATCTAAGAGAGAGGGGCTAAGGCCGCTACTTATCTTCCCTTGAAACCCTCAGTCGCACGTGTAAGCCCTCTCTCCTCTTTTTTCTTAATTCTCACACTTTCCGTTATTTATTTATATATATGTGACTTAGTGCTTCATTGTCGGTGTTTTGTGAATGAAGGGGACTTGAAGAATTTAAGAGGAGAGAGAGTCGTGGCCTTAGAGACTAGAGAGTCGTGACCTATTTTCGAATGTATGTTTTTTCCTTCTGATTTAATTGTACCCATTCGAATTACATACACACCTTAGAGTCAGAAGAGTACGTGAAATTACTATTATTATATTTATTCTTCATGTATTAATTATTTATGTAAATAACTTATTACAAAAATATAATAAATTATAAACTTGATAAGTTCATATACTGCTTGCAATATTATTCTAATTTTATAAATTATTAAATTAATAAATGAAATACATTATTGATGTTAAGATTTTATGATATTAATTTTTAATTATTTTCAAATTATTAAGTACCTATGGATATTAAAAAAATACTTATTATTCCTATGTGGTGGACAAATAACACTCTTGTAAAGTCAATAACAAAGGTGAAATAAATAATTTCAGTAATAAATAAAAATCAATAAATTATAAATGTGTTAGAGTAGAAGGTTATTAAAATTATCTACTTTATTTTTACTTACTTTAGAAAATTCAAATTTATTATAAATACTCACAAATATAAATAAAAATGAATAAAGAAAAGTGCTACATGCACCCTTCCCACCATATAATAGGTAAATAAGTAGTTCTATTTTAAAGAAAAATGTTTGTTGGACAACCTTAAGTTGTCTATAACTTAAGAGAGAGAAAATTTTATTTGTAGTATGAATTGATTTAATTGATTTAATTGATGATGTAGTATGAATTGATTGAGTGTGAATTTTAAAGATTTGCTATTATTTGTACAATTGACCTATTAAACTATGGTGAATAATATAGTAGGAAATAATTTAATTTTGAGATTTCAACAAAATAACATTCCACAAGTCAATATCCTAGATCCCGATAAACATAAACAGCGAAAAAGTTACGAGTGATGATAGTAGATAAGGGGGGAAAATGGCTAGGTTGTTGCAAAGGAGTTGAAGAAAAAGGTCTTTTCACTCTTGTGATCTTGTCAATTTGGTTAGTAGAGAATTTTAAAGAAAAAGTGTTAATATGTTATTTTAAATAGCATAATACTATTTTCTTTTTCTTTTTGAGACACTGAAGTCTTTTAATTTATTTTTAACAACAATTGGTTACCTAAAAATAATAGGAGGTTATTCTGGCCTCCCTTCTAATATAACGCGGATCTGCTCTGCCCAAATCATATTACGACTTTCCAAGTCATACACTTGAAAGCTTGTTCTTTGGTCTTTAGATTTTGTACTTTTATTTTAAAAATAGAATAATAGATAATCACAAGTAAACTAATTTAAGGCTTCAGTAGATACATTTTAGTATGTAGATAATTTAATAATAACGTCCGTCAAATAGAGATGAGTAGGGAATGTTTATTTGGAAATGCCAGGTTTCGCCCTTGAAATACTTTCGTGTATACTCCAGCACTCACAACAAAAGACCCTGACTTTCTTCAAATCCTTCTTATAATTGAAGTTCACATTTACTAGAATGTCTAATTTCAAGTTGAAACTATAAAGAACAAAGTGCCATTGTCTCATATAGACTTTAGATGTTTCCAATGCATTATCTATGTTTAATTACATGACAATAAAAGCTAACTGGCATATAGGACAGGCAATCCATCTCATCATTCCATATATGCACACACATAAATGAATGTAAATGTAAACCATTAAGTAGACAACATCTGCATCTTTTCACATATTCTATTATTGAGGAAAAGAATATTCACTTTTTAATTATTTCTCTTGTCCTCGGCACAGAGCTTCAAGTATATACCGTTTAGCTACTTAATTAATACCTATTTCTAGCCATGTTTCACTTTACTCCCTTGGCCGGCAACATAATATTCAGAAAATGAAATCTAATTTTCTTATTGATTTTATCCTTGCTAGCTACAACTGGCGTAGTTAACAATGTTTGTCCTTGTTCTTGACGTAGATAAGCCTTGTATATATGATATGTTGATCATAGTTCACACACATTTTGCCTCAGCCTCACAGCATTAGTTCTGCTTCTGCATTAACAAGTCTATCAAATTTGCAGAAAATGTCAGGAGAGCAAATCTTGTCATCCAATGAAGAAGAATATTATAAATCTCAGCCTCCATTTGGTAGCAAGAGTGGTTACGATTCAAGAACAGGCATCTATCACTCTCTAATTAAGCTTGGCACCAAGCATGAAATCCCAACAAGGCCTGATCTTAACACTGCCAATTTTGTGCTGTCACAGTTCCCACAAACACACCTTGCTGAGGCAAGAATTGCATTCATTGATTCAGGTACTAGTAGGAGTGTAAGCTATGGTGAGCTAAAAAGGTCTATTTACTCCCTTGCATCAGCTTTGTTCCATGGACTTGAGATTAGGAAAGGTGATGTGGTATTTGTATTGTCACCAAACTCAACCTTGTACTCAGCCATATGCCTAGCTGTTTTATCAGTTGGAGCAGTTCTTACCACTGCCAACCCCATCAACACTGCAACAGAAATCGCGAAGCAAGTGCGCGATTCGGGAGCTAAACTAGCCATCTCAGCACCTGAGGAGCTACACAAATTGGTCCCAACTGGGGTTCCTACAATTCTCTCTTCTCGTCCTTCTGATGGCAACATGTTATCAGTTGAAGAGTTAATAGAAGGCTGTTGTACTTCACCAGAGTTGCCTCAAGTTCCTGTGGCACAATCAGACACTGCTGCTATACTTTACTCTTCAGGAACCACAGGGGTAAGCAAAGGTGTGGTTCTGACTCATGCAAATCTCATTTCCATAATGAGACTACTCTTTTGGTCTACTGATGTAAGTGGATCCCAAGATGATGTTTTCTTGGCCTTCATTCCAATGTTTCACGTCTATGGACTAGTGTTCTTTGGATTAGGATTGTTGTGTGTTGGTGTCACGACAATTTTGATGCAGAAATATGACTTCCAAGATATGCTTGATGCAATCCAGAAGCACAAGGTTAACAACATAGCAGCAGTGCCACCAGTGATCCTTGCACTAGTAAAACAAGCAAAGAAAACTAGGTGTGACTTGTCCAGCCTAAGAAGGGTGGGGTCAGGTGCTGCACCTTTGAGCAAGGAAGTGGCACAAGAGTTTAGAAAAATGTTTCCTTGGGTTGAACTAAGGCAAGGTTATGGCCTAACCGAAAGTAGTGGTGGAGCAACTTTTTTTCCCTCAGATAAAGATGCTAAAGCTCATCCAGATTCATGTGGGAAGCTGATTCCAACTTTTTGTGCAAAAGTTGTCGACATCAAAACGGGGAAGCCTTTGCCTCCTCACAAAGAGGGAGAATTATGGTTCAAAAGTCCTACTATTATGAAAGGATATCTAGGAAATTTGGAGGCAACAAGTGCAACTATTGATTCAGAAGGTTGGTTGAAGACTGGTGATCTTGGTTACATTGATGAGAAGGGATTTGTTTATATAGTTGAACGAATAAAGGAGCTAATCAAGCACAATGGTTATCAGGTACTTAAAGCCATAAAAGTGCAGTTTTCAATTGGAATACCATTAAATTGCTTTAGTTATATCAAGGTATCAAATTGCTTGTGTCAGGTGGCTCCTGCAGAACTGGAATCTGTGCTGCTTAGTCATCCCCTTATAGTTGATGCAGCAGTTATACCGTGCGTTACTCTATCACATTTTCACTTTCATTTTTCATTATTTGTATGACTTTCTCATGTGGAAACAAAGATATGTTGCAGGGTTGAAGATGAAGAAACTGGACAGATACCAATGGCATATGTGGTGAGAGCAGCTGGTTCTGAACTCTCAGAAAACGAAGTCATTCAATTTGTTGCAGGCCAGGTAACTCTCTTTCCTATGCTCATTTAACTGTTTTTTATTTTACTTAAAGTAAAATGGAGAATTTTCAGGTGGCTCCATATAAGAAAGTGAGAAAGGTGAGTTTCATTGTCACTATTCCAAAGTCAGCTGCTGGCAAGATATTGCGGAAGGATCTTGTTTCTCAAAGCAAATATCAACTCGTCTCCAAGTTATGACTAGCATGTATAAATGGTAGTATTCCAGAATGTTTTACTTGGTTCTAAGATATCAGGTTTTTAGCCATAGATTTACTTATGCAGGCTAAGGGTATCAATTTTCCAATGGATATTTAATGTTTGTAAAACTAGCATAATTAGATTTGACCAAAATAAGAGAAGAACACAGTGAAATCAGAACTCAACCGGGAGACTCAAAATAAGTACGTATATACTTTAATAAAGAATATTGCCCTTCGTCGTTTTGATCTTATTGTGAGTTGTGAATTCTGTATCTGTTTCCTTTTGAGGCTTTGGTTGCATGTGGCACTACCATTTGTATTAGAGTCATGGATAAATATAAAGTTTGTATATATTGTGCAGAGACTTTCATTGTATAAAGATTCATTCCTAGCTAAATATTTTTAGACACAACCTCCGTGGAAACGAACTGGACTTATACAATGAATATGATCCAACTAAAATTGCCAAATGATGTAGTGGGAAAACCAATTGATTCACCTTGGCTATCAAGTTCTCCATTTTTGAGAACTGACCAATTAACATTGCGTAAAACAATTTAATTATATGATAAATCAAACTTTTGGTTTTACATTTTTAATATATTATGTATCTTTTTTATAAAAGATAACAAGTTTGCAGTTCGATAAAATTTTGTTCCAATGAATTAGTATATGTTTGGATTAAAGTTTACAAACATAAATTTAAAGCAAAAGTATTTTATAGACTCAAGTTTGATAAAAAAATTTATTATAATGTGATTTATGTTTGGATATTTTTTGTTCAACCAGTAAATTGATAAAATGAAATTTGTTTGGATAATATTACTCAAAAGTAGGTTTACAGTTTTACTTGATGTCGCTCTTATATAAATATAACGGAAAAAGTTAGGAACCTAGAGGACAATCCAAACATAATGGTTTTATTCGTTGGAATGGAACTTTCTCCCTACAAGTCATCTAGTTGGACCACGGTTATGTATTGAGTTTGACCAAGGATCCAAAGATCAAAAGCACATTGATGTCAGGTTGAATTTCATTTAAGATGTTATTGAAGATAAATTTATATTCTGCGAAGAAGAAGCCACTACAGACAATATATGTTGACTAAGCTTCTGTCTACTAAGAAGTTCATGCATAGCTTGAACTTGGTGAATGTTCGCATACTTTAAGACATTTCAGGGTTATTTGGCACGACAGTATTCTTGGTTCCTGGTGACTTGAGAAACTTATATCAAGGTGGAGAATTGTTAAAATGTATTGACTTTTATGTTAATGGGCTGACTTGAATCGTACACGACCTGACCAGACACTTTAGAGCTAGAATCTCTTGATTATTCATGGATGTAGGTAACATTTGCTTTTAACCACATAAATTCTGTATTTCCTCTTTCTCTACACTTTTCTCTTTGTTTACCCCATACCACTTCTTATAGTTAGAGTCCTAGATGTCTAATTTTAACTTGAAATCTACAAGAACAATGTGTAATTGTCTCATTTAGA
Source organism: Glycine tomentella (assembly GCA_007407185.1). Taxonomy (NCBI): domain Eukaryota; kingdom Viridiplantae; phylum Streptophyta; class Magnoliopsida; order Fabales; family Fabaceae; genus Glycine; species Glycine tomentella. The sequence goes on along the minus strand of PYAF01002184.1, from coordinate 419,664 downwards.
TTTTAGATGTTTCCAATGCATTATCTATGTTTAAAGGAACTATAACCATGTCAATCAAAATCTAAATGGTTTATACATGTAGGACAGGCACTTATGTCATCATTCCTTTTAGGTAGCATATATATATAATTTTGTGGTAGACAACATCTGCATCCTTCAAATATTCTATTCTTGAGGAAAAGAGTATTCATTTTCCAATTATTTCTCTTGTCCTCTGCACTGAGCTTCAAGTATATATTGTTTAACTACTTAATTAATACCTATGACTAGCAATGTTTCACTTCACTCTCTTGCCGGCAACATAAAATTCAGGAAATAAAATCTATTTTTCTAATTAATTTTGTGCTTGCTACAACTAACAGTGTCTGAGGATGAATCCTAACAAAACGGTAAAGTTGTGTCTTATTGGTCATGATTTCAAATCCGGAAACATTTTATTTGTATATGTAAGGGTAAGACTACGTATAATATCCCTCTCCCTTACATTTGCACAATGAGAAACCTTTGGACAATGAGATACGTAATTGTTTTTTATTATTTTTACAACTAACAGTGTCTGTTTTTTTACTTGACGATAAGCCTTATATAGATGTTGATCATGGTTACTCATTTTGCCTCAGCATCACAACACAACATTAGCTTAGCATTGACTACTTGGCAAATCTATCGAATTTGCACAAAATAATGTCAGGAAAGGAAGAATATAATAAATCTCTGCCTCCATTTGATACTGGGAGTGGCTACGATTCAAGAACAGGCATCTACCACTCTCTAGTTAAGCTGGGCACCAAGCATGAAATCCCAACAAAGCCTGCCAATTTTGTGCTGTCACAGTTTCCAGAAGCACACCTTGCTGAGACAAGAATTGCATTCATTATTCAGGTACTAATCGGATTTTAAGCTATGGTGAGCTAAGACGGTCTATTTACTCCCTTGCATCAGCTTTTTTCAATCGACTTGAGGTTAGGAAAGGTGATGTGGTATTTGTATCGTCATCAAACAACCTTTTACTCAACTATATGCCTAGCTGTGTTCTCAGTTGGAGCAGTTGTGACCACTGCCAACCCCATCAACACTGAGTCGGAAATTGCCAAGCAAGTGCATGATTCAGGTGCAAAACTGGCCATCTCAACACTAAAGGAGCTACACAAATTGGTCCCAACTGGAATTCCTACAATTCTCACTTCTCATCCTTCTGATGGCAACATGTTATCAATTGAAGAGTTAATAGAAGGCTGTTATAGTTCACCACAGTTGCCACAAGTTCCTGTGGCACAATCAGACACTGCTGCTAACTCTTCGGGGACCACAGGGAGAAGCAAAGGAATACTTTTGACACATGCAAATATCATTTCCATAATGAGACTACTCTTCTGGCAAGTTGATGTCAGTGGATCCCAAGATCATGTTTTCTTGGCCTTCATTCCAATGTTTCATATCTATGGACTGATTTTTTTTGGATTAGGATTGTTGTGTATTGGTATTACAACAGTTTTGAAGCAGAAATATGACTTCCAAGCCATGCTTGTTGCAATCGAGAAGCACAAGGTGAATAACCTACCAGCAGTGCCACCAATCATCCTTGCACTAGTAAAACATTCAAGCAAAGCTAGGTGTGACTTGTATTCCAAAGTCAGCTGTTGGCAAGATATTGCGCAAGAATCTTGTTTCTCAAAGCAGATATCAACTTGTCTCCAAGTTATGAATAACATGAATAAATGATACTATTCCAGTAAGATATCAAATCGTTAGTCGTAGATGTACTTATGCGATCTAAAGGTCTCAATTTTCTAGTAGACATCTAATGTGTGTAAAGTTAGTTTAAACGGATTTTGCAAAAAGAATAGAAGAATCGACTCACCAGACACAGTGAAATCAGAATTCAACTGGGTGACTCAAAATAGATACTTCTTCTATAAAGAGTATTATTGCCCTTTGTTGTTTTGATCTTCTCGTGAGGTCGTGAATTCTGTATTCTTTTGTTGTCTTTTGAACCTTTGATTGCCTGTAGCACCACCATTTGCATTAAAGTTAGTGGATAAATTTTAAGTTTGTCTATGTCGTGGCTAATTTAGCTTCTCTAGCTATAGTTGCATGGATTTTCGTTGTACAAAGACCCACTCCTGTCTAAATAATTTTAGACACATAAATTGTTTCCTTTTTCTTCTAAATATTGACTTATTTTCATTTATCAAAAGTCAATACTAATGCTTGAAAACATTTTTTAATGATTAATATCCTTCGACGTTGCCTATAACTTAATTCACAATCTCATCGGCATGCTGCTTTGAAGTACTAATTTTAATGACCAATAAATATAGAAATTTTAACTTCATTTTGCTTTCCCCACTTGTGCACATCTTTGCTTTCAAACCGTCTACTGTAATGCTTTGTTGCACAGTGACGATTCTAGCACTAGGTTAATACTGTCCATCCAATTCCATTACTTGGCCACATCATGCCCTCTCTTCGTTCATTTTATAACCAAGGTAACCTTCAATCGCTGAAAATATCGATTTCAATGCCAATACACTAACTCCTCTAAAATCACCATCTTTCTTAAAGACACTTGAATTTCTGTTCTCCATATTTGATATACACAAATACGAAATAAGCATTCTTCTACTCCAAGGCAATCTATCAACATTAATTCAAGACGTGAACAATCAATGACCCTCCAAGCACTTGCATTGAGGAATACCACTAAAATTTCATTCATCTAGCGATTGCACTTAGTAATTAAGATGCCAATATATACTCAAATGAATAAAATGAAATGTAAATCCTATAGAAGTTAATGGACACTTGAGCATGAAATGAATCAGTCAAAAGTAAACCTGTCAAGGTACAAATTACAAATACAAAAAAACTTGTGTACCCAGGTTTCAGACTTCGGTTCTTCAAAATTGGAGTCCATCATGCATTTCAACTCAAAAGATGACACCGTAAGAGTTCTGTAATCACTAATCAGGAAATGTCATTTTCTGCATGAACTACAATAATAGAATATAACCAGTTGAGGTTCCTCAGACTCAACTCCAAATCATTTTTAGTTGACATTTGCCCCCATGGCCTCATATTTTATCATTTCTCACTCCCACCAAACCATCGCCAACCAGAACTCTTCCTCTCAGCTGTTGCAGCGAGCTCCATCTCCTGGTCCAGAGCAGATTTCTTTTCACGAAGAGCCTGTACCTCCTCTTCCACAGACTGCATTGATTCCAGTAACTTCTGGAGTTCTGCAATTTTGGCCTGGAAACGAACATTACTATTAGTGTACTCATCCTACACAACAACCTTAAAGCCATGCTATACTCCAAAATAGGAAAGTGAAATTGTACCTCCAAGTTAAAGCATCTTGATCTCTCAGCCACAAGTTGTCCCTGGACTGACTGGAGTTCCTGAAATACATATTTAATTGTGAAAAATAGCAGCTACCTATTAAAATTATAGCGCACCTTCATATGAAAATTGTAATACATACCTTGGTCAACTCAGCATGAGTATTATTTATTTCCTCTATCTCGCCTCCAAGCTTAGAATTTTCAGCCCTGACTTCTGCAATTGACAATTCCAATAACCGTTTTTCTTCTTTAATGGCTTCAACTTTATCCACCACATCATCTTTATGATGACCATTTACAGATAACTTGGAATTTATATCATCCAGTTGCATGAAATCCAACTTCTCAGACTTAGACAACGCATAAGCTGAAGTAACAGAAGCTGCAGCAGCAGCAGCAGCTGGTGATTGAAAAATCTTGGGATGCATGGTATCCTTTGCCTTGGGTCTCATAACAAAAACCTGAATTTGCAAGGGGCCCAGCCATCAGCCACAGAATCCACTATATGGAACACACCAAACTAAAAACTAAGAGCCAAAAGGCTCCTCTCTATGCAAAGGTACGAGGAAGAGCCATTGTACACAGCCTTGCATTTACATATGCAAAGAGACAATTTTTGCATTTGAACCCATATGAAAAACGACATCTCAAACTATCATAAGAGTGTATATATATGAAAGCCAATCTTCCACAGCCAATAAAAAAATATAGAAATATAGCTTACAGCACATACCTCATTGCTATACCTCCCATTATAGCCTCCAAATGCTAACAAATACTTTTCTCCATCAATTGTTGCTGAACAGACACTAAGACCCTGGTAATGGTATAAATCAAAAGATAAAGAATATGCATTAACATAATAGGGCATGAATTATTATAAGTTTTTACAGTACAAACAATTGCTTACACAATAATTATCATATTCAATTACACATGAAGAGCATTCCACTCATTTTGATTGATCAATATTAGAACGTTAGAAAAAATCAAGGTCCCACTTTATTTCTTCTCTCTAATAGAGTATAAGACTATGCTCTTTGTTATGATATATGCAAATGTAAAGAGATAAGCATGTATAGATTAGTATGCCAGCTGTACTAATCAGTCATAGGCAGCTAAGCACATAGTTATGCCACCTGTACTTTCTGTTATAGGTAGTTACTAAACTAACTCTATCTTAGTTATAAATATCTCTGAAAAGAAATTTACAGGAACAGGATCAAATCCTAAATGCTTACATAATCATATTCAAACAGCCTCAAAATCAACAATCACGGGTATGGCAACCAACTCTAATACAGAACTTGGAGAAGAGAGAATCACAATCCTCCACACAAACAATATTCCTAGAAATATTAATAAAAATATAAAAAATATATATTATTGCAGAGTAATTACCTCACTAGAAAGTGGATCTTTTTGCTTCACAACTGTCACTACTGACCAAACAAGCTTAGACATGTCTAACACCAGGGTTTCAGGGCAACCTATTTTGAAAATTTAATAATCAGGCATCCATAAAGAATTAAAAAAATAGCATATAATGTATGCATAATTGATCTCAATAGTAGTTTACCCACCATCTTCGCTTTTATGCAGTTTCTTGTGGTTCATTTAAGGTTTTAATTGAAACAAGGAGAGCAAAAGTTTTTGGAGTGTGTGGTTTATGCAGTCTTTGGTGTACTTGGTTGGAGTACAAAGTCCCCATCCACCTAGATTTGTTTCAAGAGAAGATTGTTTAACTGTTTATGGTTTATGATAGTGCTAAGCTCAATCCAATTTCAAGTGAGTTATTATTTCTGACATGTGCATGGATGGACTTACATGCTGAATTATTGATTCACTCCTCTAACACTAATTATTTTTTAATTTTAAAAATAAAATAATTACATACCACTTCTATTATCTCCACCACCAACTATAAACCAGCTTTCATCAATAGTGATACCAGCGTGTCCTGCCCTGGGAGATACTAAATCACCTTGAGTTTGTGGTTGGGACCACTCCATCTGCACCAAGCAAGATTGTTAGATCATTATATGCTCAATGCTAAAATTGTATGGAGAGGGAGGGAAAAAACCCTACTTGGAAGATCAATGGCCAGACCACAAACAATTTTCTGGATAGGTAAACATAATTGAAAATTAATCAAAAGTTTAAAAGGAATATTGAAATTGTCCTTCCCCTTCATTCCATGGATTACAGGATCCAGGTGAACAGAGTAAGCAAAATAAGCATTATGTTTCTAACTTAACACTTTAATTAAGGACCCAGACCCAACATATGTAAAGAGATCTTTATAAACAATAATACTTGTCAAGCATAAGATGCAAAAAGTGCATGAGTTGTAAATATGTAAAGGAGAGATATTATTCCCACTATCTCAGATTCCTCTGATTCTGCTATCACAGTGAGTATTATTCCCACAATCTCCAGTTCTCCACCAATGCAGACATGCCTTAAGTCTCTGCAATTCTTCTTTTCCTTTCTAATGTTCACTTGGGTAATGGGAGGTCTAACACTAACAGTATCATATCAAAATTCACTTTTGTGCATATGTAATATGCAGAAATGGCTGATTGCCCCAGAATGCAAGAAACAAGCTTATTAATACTTTAGGTTTAATTAAACATGCAAAGAAAAAGATAGGAAATAATATTTACTTACTGTTTGCATGTCTAATAAATGAAGATCATTGAAGAAGATAGAATGAGAGCAACCACCAAATATTAGAAGGTACCGCTCTCCTTGAATAGCAGCTGAATGATCGTATCTAGGAGCCGGAGGTGTCTGCCTATCAAAATGCAAGAAATTGGTGTGGTCATATGGAACTTCTCTAAAGCATGTAAACACACTTTCTGAAAGTGTAAAATAGATACCACTTACGTAGTCTTTATCATTTCCCAAGTCATACTTTCAAGATCGAGAACATGGACATCATTCAACAGCTTCCTGCTCATATCTTCTCCACCAAACAATATCACTCTTGAACCAACCAGTGTGGCAGACTGTCCCACACGAGCTACCTGGAAACATAAATTGAAAACATTCAAATATCTATTCAACTAAAATCAAAATGAAATTCTGCATAATTGAATATTCTACAAACATAATTCAAAAATAAAAAGTAGGAAAAAGAAGATAATGCAACAGTAACAACCAATCCTTATCCCATTATTAATTGGGGCTGGCTACATGGATCCATCAGAGCCATTACGCTATTTCAGAAACCAAATTTTCAGTAAAGCCATTTAGAGTAAGATATTGGAAACCTTAACCAAACATAAAATCAACACCCAGGAACAGAACATCAAACTTTTACATCAATGGACACACTTACTGGAACATCACCAGAAGTCTTGATAACTCCAAACTGGCATGTTTCAATGTCAATGTATCGAACTGCAAGAAGTTCAATGAATATTGTAAGTTTTCTAAGTGTTACCAGGTTATAATATGTTATGCATAGATATGAAATAATTAGGCACTTATATGATTTTCTCCCATTATAAAATCCTTGTATAGATACTAGCCTGTTAGTTCAGTAGAAGATTCCCTTGACTTGCCACCAAGAAGAAGCAGTTTCTCGCCCCACCTAATCTGCAGAAATTTCCTGGTCTCTATCAGAACAAATCAAACATCCAGATTATCTGTTCATCACCAACATTCATGGTTCATCTGTAGCCAAACCGAAGACTTTCATACTATAACATATATGCACATCAGGAGAGTTGTCATACAAATTTTACCATATTGTGACCAGATGTGGCTGGAAGAGTCTCCTGTGAACTATCATCATCATCTTTTCCGACATTTGCTTTTAGTTTCAGAGAAGACCATGTCAAACTTCTTAAATCAAAAACCTGCAAACAGCTAAATCACGTGACTCACTACAAAAAGTCCAATATTCAGAAGCATCGGTTCATACCCTATACCTGAACATCGGATAAGTGTCGACCATTACGACTCCCACCAGCAATGTATAATTTTTCATCAACTACTGCTGCAGCATGCTACATTGAAGGACAAAACATGGAGTAAGTATCTGGTCCAAGGCAAAGGAAGGACTTCACATAAGAAGCCTAGAATGCCTAAGGACTTTTACCATTTAAAAGTAAAATAACTCGTAACAAGACTCAATCAGGAATTATTTTTATGGTTTTGTTAGAAAGGATATCTTGCCCACTCTTCCTTTTAATTCTCTATTCTTCAATCTTATAATAAAAACAAGGAAAGAAAGAGAAAGAAACCTTGTAGCGAGCAGCTGGACGTGCACCAAATACAGTGATTGGTACCCACTCATCATATGTAAGCTCCTTATGCCAATTGTTGACTTCCATATCTCTCCAGTACTCTTTTAGACAAGGAAAGAACTGTTTCAAAACACCTTTTATTTTAAATTGTCACTTCAGGATTAACTGTCATAAACAGGCAATGGATCTCAAACGATAAATTCTCTAGAGAACACACATAAAATATCCAGAGGAGTTAAACTAAAAGCATGGACATGAGAATACAATAAATTCTAAAAATTATAAGACATGACATAACTATTATGCAACATATAAATTTTAAAAATTATAAGACATGAAGAAAATCAGAAATTATAAGAACCATTGGAAGAAATGATGACAAAAGCTAAATGCCACTAGATAAACCAATTACCCAAGCCACGCATCCAAGATACATATTCCAATTCGAAGTATTAAATCAAATACACCATGAAATTCAGGATAATCAATATTGAAGGCTCAAAATTAATCACACAACAAACAAATTCATGATTACAATATTAGAGCTCATCCAAACTTGACATTAGGTCACTCATAGATGTTTAGTCCTACAAACCTCACACTCCAAATATCCTAGGTGTGAGGGGTGTGTATAAGATGTTTCACATTGATTAGGAATTTGGCCAACACCAAAGTTTTCCTTATAAGGCTTGGTTTCTGTCAGGTCATCTTCGAAGTGACCTATTGCTTTGCCAATTGGCATTCCATTTCTTATCTAATGCTTCTGTTTGACATCCATGAGTCTGGGTAATGGAAATCCAATTCCTACACCTCATAATTGACAATATCTAAAATTCTAGATACTACAATGAGTACAGCATGCAGGGCATTTATTGTTAATTTGTTATCAAGGAAAAGTGTGAACACTGAAAACAGTTCACAGCCCGTGGATGCGGCTGCAAGCATAGTAGCTACAGGGGGAAAGGCCAGTAGCAAAACGTGATTTCAACATCACCTTGACCTTAACTCAACCCTAAAAGCAACCTCATGGGGAGATACATGTCCAAGTCTTATATGGAGTACTTCATCCATAATTCCATATTCCTAGCCAATATGAGACATCTTAACAAAACTTAAGAATATGCCACATCCACACCCTCACTGATATTTTAACAGAAAATTACACATTAAAATCCACAAAGAGATCAGAATCTGTTCCTACAGCCTGATCACCAACAAACAGATTTAGCTTTTATTCGGTCTTGAAATAATAAGCGTTTTTAATCTAGCAGGTTTGTTTAAGTTATGTCAACTGGTGGCAAGTAAAAGGATTGCTGTTAACCACATTTTGTGATCTCACGTTTTTGAGATATTGCATAATTTTACAAGGAGTAACGATTGTGTGCCACAGCTCTGCCATTACCATTGATTTGAAGAAGAAAAATAGCTACCACTAGCATTATTCTACACTAGTTAGTTACTAACAATCAAGTTCCAAAAGAAAGCAAAAACTTCACAATAACCTCCAAATTCCAATCACAAACTTCACAATTCTTATAATCACATGATTTTTTGACAATGCTTTGACAAGCACCTATAAGCATCTGAAATTGCAAATCTAGATCGAGCACACAACAGAAAATCAAACAGAATTTCAAATCCAGATGGCCAAGTCATATTCAACACGATAGCATGGAAATTCAAAATAGGAGCAATTGAGTAAATAGAAACGAATGGATTGGAATTGAATGGGAAAAGGAGTGAAACCTGTTACTAGAGAGAGATGTCAGATCTCGAAACGCCGTCGTCTAATAAGGAGGAGGAGGAGGATATTGGAAGGTGGCGGATCGAAAGCCACCGTCGAGATCTCGGTGGATACGTCGTCGTCGTCGCGTAACAAACGTTATGGCAAGAAGCTCTATCGCGTTGTTGTAATTTGTAACTAACACTAATCGTACAACAGAAACTATAGAAGACAAACTCCAATAGTCAAATGGTTTACCCAGTAGTCTCGGCTCAGTGCATGTATGATTTCACTAGGGGTGATGGGTCTGGATTGGATAAAAAATCATTCAATCCAATACTTTCGATTTCGTCCTGTGATTATTCATTCATTTATTTTATTTTTTTTTTAAATTTGATCTAATTCAATTTTCTTTTGTTTGGATTGGATCGGTTTTCAATTTTTTAAAAAGTTTAAAAATAAAACTTATGAGATTTATTTTTATCAAAGTAAGGAATATTTAATATAAACAAACACATTCATTATTCATTTGATAAAAATAAACATCATTTTCTAATTTTTGGTTTTTAGGCTATGATAAAGAATAGACCTAAGTAGGTAAAGGATAAGGTAAGGTTTATAATTGGATCGGTTTGGATTGAATCGATTTTCACTGGGCAAACCGAAAACCGATTTAATCCAGTGAAAATTTTCGATTCTTTTTCGATTATCAGTTTTTCGGGTTTTGGTTATTTCGATTCAAACCGAAAACCAATTTAATCCAGTGAAAATTTTTGATTATTTTTCGATTATCAATTTTTCGGGTTTTGGTTATTTCGATTATCAATTTTTCAGTTCGGTTACCACGGTTTGAATCGGTTAATCAACACCCCTAGATTTCACCATACATTGTTTGGAATCATTTGAAATACGGAAGGTGAAATTTTATAATTTTAATATTTGGTTTAATGTTAAAAAAATTAATTACTATAACATATTTTATTATAAAAATATTTAAACATAAATCATAACATCGTTTTAAATTAAATAAATTTTATGTAAAATCAATTATGACAATGATCATCTAAACAAACATACATGATAGGAGTTGGATTGTAAATAAACACATTCAAATTATTTAATATATTTTTTCTTAAGTAATTGGTCTATATTTTTTCAATTTTATTTAATTATCTAATTAAAAAATTTACGTCAATTAATTCAATATAACAAATAAATAAAAATCATGTAGATAGCTCCTAAAATTATTATTTTTTATTTTCTGTGATACTCAGTTATTAATGTTAAAAAATTATTTTCTACTGAATTTTTTTATATAAATCATATACATCCTCAATGTAAAATAACCATGTATATTAATATGTTGTTGGACGAACCAGATTTAATTTCAGATTTCTTAAGTAATATCTTAGTCTTGTAGATAAAATATATATAATTATTAAAAAAAGAAACTTATTTAAAAAAAACACCAGAAGAGGTCAAACCTTCACAATAGAAGGGCCAATTACAGAATTTAAAGTTATATTATATGCATTAAATTTTATATAATTTATTTATAATTATATATTATAAAATTAATTATATATCAAAAACATGAATAGAAAAATATTTATAGAAAAACAACCTAAACATTTTTTAACACACAAGATATGAAATATCAATTTCAATTTCACGTCACATTATACAAATTTAATAAATTTAGAATAAAAATTGATATCTCTTCTATTAGGAAAAGGGCCTAAATCTTCTACTAAAT
>PYAF01002184.1:397014-408485 GCA_007407185.1 Glycine tomentella | reverse complement strand
CATACATTTTGTCATTTAACCAAGACTTTTATAATATATATTTATAGACATATATAATTCAGGACATACATATATATATATATATATATATATATATATATATATATATATAACACTAAAGTAAGCATACCATGTAGTAGATGAATAATAAAATATATCTAAAACTAAAAAAATATAAATAATAAATTAGCAAAATTAATGCATGCGTTTTGTCGATTAATTCAATCAAGAATTTTATAAATATATTTATATCTATAGTCATAATTCACTTTGGACCTCCTTTAATTTTAAAAACTAAAAGTGCACACAACATATATTCATAATCATAATCAATTTATAAACCTCTATATATCTATTGCTTATATCTAAAACTAAAGGATAGTGAATAGTAGATGAATAATAAAAGTAAACATTCTAAATTATTAAGGATATAAATTACATTCTTTAAAATCTTTTACAAGATTAGGCATATAAAAGAAAGTCCAGGTGTGTGGACTTCGGGAATTTGAACTTGTTTTTTTTTTTAGACTTTGGCATGGCATATTGTCCCTTCTTTCTCTCTTAAAAAAGAAAAAGAAAATCAAAGGGATAACTTCACTAATTTTAACTTTTCAAGGCAATACCATTTTAAGCCAAAAAGAAAAACTCGGTGAAAGAGAATCAAAACTCTAGAAAGGGAACACAAGAAACTAATGTGCCACATTCTAAAAAAAGAGTAGTTTTCTTTGGACAAGCGCAATCCACGTTCAAAGACCAACTTTCAACCCAAGAAGATAAGCCGAAAACCACCCCAAAAGATATAGGCCATTCCCTATAGTCAAGCACGACTCGTTATTCATTGCATCAACAATAGCATGGTCGCATGCAAAAATAGCAAAACCCACGAACCAACCATTGAAACGAAAATTTGAAGTCACAAAAAGTCTCCTTAAACCCCTCCCTCCCACACCCTTTTATTACAAATGCATTCCCTTCCCTCTACCCCTTAGTCCTTTTCCTCAAAGGGACTACCATAATTTTTCTCTCCCAAACAAACCCAAGAGAGGAAGAAAGAAAGAAAAGAGTATAAACACACAATATCTCTTTAAACTCTTGACCCTTCTCTTGGAGGCATGGCTTTCCCAATTCTCTTCCTTCTCTTCATTTCCCTCCCCTTCTCCTCCGCAAAGCTCAACGTCGATTACTACAAAAAAACATGCCCAGACTTCGAAAAAATCGTTATGGAAAACGTCTTCTCCAAACAAAGCGCAAGCGTGGCCACAGCACCGGGTCTCCTTCGCCTCTTCTTCCACGATTGCATCACCGATGGCTGCGACGCTTCCCTCCTCATAACTTCCAATGCATACAACCCTCACGCAGAACGTGATGCGGACCTCAACCTTTCCCTCTCTGGTGATGCCTTCGACATCATAGTTAAAATCAAAAACGCATTAGAACTTGCATGCCCCGGTGTTGTGTCGTGTTCCGACATCATAGCACAGGCCACAAGAGACCTTGTTAAGATGGTTGGTGGTCCTTTTTACCCCGTGAGGCTGGGGAGAAAGGATAGCACTGAATCAGATGCTGCGAGAGTGAGTGCAAGCCTTCCAACACCAAGCATGACCATGGACCAGATCATTGAGAAGTTCACCTCAAAGGGTTTCACTGTTAAGGAGATGGTAGCTTTGACTGGGGCACACACCATTGGGTTCTCACACTGCAAGGAGTTTATCCACAGGATCTACAACTTCAGCAAGACCTCTGATGCTGACCCTATGATGCACCCTAAGCTGGTCCAAGGGTTGAGGTCTGTGTGCCAGAACTACACCAAGGACCCATCAATGGCTGCATTCAATGATGTTAGGTCACCAGGGAAGTTTGACAATGCTTATTACCAGAATGTCATCAAGGGTTTGGGGTTGTTGACCTCTGATTCCATTCTTGCTGTTGACCCAAGGACAAAGCCTCTCGTGGAGCTCTATGCAAATGACCAGCAAGCTTTCTTCAAGGACTTTGCTGATGCCATGGAGAAGCTCTCTGTGTTTAGAGTCAAAACTGGCCACAAAGGAGAGGTGAGGAACAGGTGTGACCAATTCAACAATATTCCTGCCTAAATTTCGGAAGTACGTGACTGAGGTTGAAATTATTAGATAGTTACAAACTATCAATTATTAATTCTTGTCTTTATATATATGACACGTGCATACTTAAAAATATAGATGATACGATTATATGTGTCATATCAAAATTAGTTAAGATTATATAATTTTCGACTATCTGATAATTTCTAGAGATTTTGTGTATCTAGAGAGTCACCGTGGATATACATTGTCATTTGTGTCCTTGCCAAAAGAAAATTGTGAGAAACCTAATTATTTATTACCTATATACATTTGAATTCTTTTGTTGGTTTCCATTTTATATTTTTTGTTTTGTGAAAGAGGCAAACAACATAAGACTTGTGATCGAGAAGATCCAGTTTTACTCATCTGATGATATTTGTGCTCTGGTGCTGCTACTCTATATGATTTGATATAATGGATAAATTATATATGATAATAATTGTATTGATTACTGGAAAGTTCATATTGTATTTTAGATATTTATGTGTATGTGTATACGAGTTGAAATCACTTAACTTGTATCCATCACCTATTACTTTCTACGCTTAACATGTGTCGTTGAAACTTAAAATAATTATTTTGAATCTCAACATCATCTCTTAATTTTTTTTTTAGAAAAATAAATATATTAATATAATGGAGGTACCAGAAGTACCATAAACAGTTACAAAGAAGGGTACAACATGACCATGGTTAAAAAAATATTTAGGACCAAACAAAGGAGTGGCAGAGTTAATTAGGTTGGGTCGTTTTTCAAACAGGATATTTATATGTATATAACTAGTAAGCATTGAATTTAATATAAAATAAAACTAGTAAGCAATTATAAGAAAAATAAAATAAAATATATGACATTTAATATAGCATAAATAGGAAAAAAAATAAGTTAATGTGATAGTACCATAAAAATATTATATAAAAATTGTTTAGTATTAGGACTTTCTTATATAATTTATATAATCTTTGTGTAACAAAAAGTCAAAATATTATAAATTTATAATATTTATACTAATAATTTAAATTTTATTTAAAAATATGTTAACAAAAAATAATTGAATACTAAATTATTAATGAATAATATATAATTTTAAACATGAAAGAATTAAAATTATGTTCATTCCATAACTTATGATTTAAAGGAGAAAGAAGAGAGTAGAAAAGAAAAAAACTATTTAATAAAAAAGAAAGTTAACTTTTTTCCTTTTGTTCATGCAAAATAAAAGAATATATATATATATAAGTCGATTAAAATTGATGTAATATATAATTTTTAAAATTTATTAAATTATGGATGATTTGATTTGTTTTATTGTTAAAAATTGAACATAGATAATTTTGATAATATAAAAATATAAATTAACAATTACATCGATAAAAATTATATTTTATATTAAATTATTAAATTGGATAATAATTATTTAAGGAAAATGAATATGTATATCATTAAGACAAACATGATCTGAGCAGATCACAATGTGTGAAGCTAAAGTCCTAGTACAGAAGTAAAAGGAGCTAATTAAGTTGTTAAAAACATATACAAATCAACTTCCAGAACCAAAGATTGCTGAAGACCCTCAGATTTCATCCCTCAAGACCAAGATTTTAACATCAACCAGCTCACCTTTGAAAAGGATTTCATTAATATTCCTATGCAACCATAACGACCATATGCTTGCCAACCAAACAATCTCATCCAAATCATCCCTTCAATTCTTTCTTTCCAAAACAGCATACCGAGTGTTGTAAGAAAAGGCAATGCCAGTTGAATATCAAACCATGCATAACATCGCTGCCACAAACCATGAATATCAATCCATCTTTTGTCTGAATTCTTCCATGGAGGAGTTGAACACCTTTGAAGTAGCGTCCCAAAAGAGCACCTTTGAACCTGTTCCAAGCTTAATGTGGACATTTTCTGCTAACCATCATCTGCTGCCATCACCATTATCCGTGATCTTTCCCACATCCATCCACCACTGAGACCCTTTCTTCTCTTGCACTATATAGTAAGCTTTTGTCTAGTGTCCCCATATTTAATTAGCTTTTAAAATCCACACCCATAGTCACCCCTTTTCATCAGCATCCGCCATCTCAATTTCGATTTTCTCACATATTTCACACCCAAACCACCTTCTTCTTTCCTCAAACAAATAGTGTCCCATTTTATCCAAACAACATTGTTGTTATCATCCGTGCCCCCCACGAGGTTTTCCGGTTCAAGAGGCTTGCAAACCGCTACACCACAAACTCCTCAACGGCGATCCCCCAGGCAACATGTGTAATTTGATCTTTCTATACTTCATGAGTCCAAGGTGTTTTTACTGTTGACTATAATTTGTTAAAAATTATAAAATTGTGTAGGTATATCTTACTCTGAATTAAAAAATCTAACTTGTTTTTTCAATTTTTAAATTTTAATCAATAAAACTTATTGTGTTACTGCCAGCTAAAACTCCTCTTATATTATTATTCCTCCATTCGTGACTCATCTCTTCACCTTCTTTTTCTTCCAAACTACACTTTAACAACACATTTTTAAACACATTTCTTGTAATGTAATAATCTATATTATTACTGAAAGTTTATTTAAAATTACAAAATTATAAATAAAAAAATGGTAATTACAGAATGCAGTATTTTAAAAAAAACTAATAATAAAATAAATTTTAAAAAACACATTCCAAACATGTTACTCTCATTTAAAAAATATTTGACTGTCAAATGTCAAGCACAACTTTAGTACTTTAGTGACGGAGAGTTGGACAGGTGTACACGTACCACTAAGCACCGCGTTTAATGTTTTCTAATTCTCCCACTTTAGCATTAGCATACCCACATCTAAGTCTTCCAATCTTCCCAAGCAAAATGAAGTAGTGGTGCCTCTAAAGTTTATCATTATTCTTGAGTTTCCCATTTTCAATGGGAATGTATCTGCTAGTCGGCAGGCATGATCATAATAAACCCTGATAATACTTATTAATATTAGACAATTGATACGTCTAGATTAGAAGTTATTGGAATAAAAATGTGAAACGAAATTCACATCAGATATGTAAATAAAAAGAAATATTATATAAGTGAAAATAATATCTATAAATTTAAAAAAGTTAAACTTATATAATTATTTATGATTTATTGATGTAAATTTTTCTTATTTATTCATTTGATTTCATAATAGAAGTTTAATTTAAATATTATTTAATAAATTTCCATTAAATAAAAATGTGTATCATTTTTTTACTATTAAATTTACTAAAGTAAATGAAAAGTTGTTATGATAAATTAAAAAAAAATATTCAAATGAATTAAACTTTATAAAAATAATAAACTATTTTTATAAATTCGAATTAACTCTGCTCCCTAATGCAGTGGATATGATAAACTTTTTTTGTCTTTCTCAAATTGACCATGTATGGAGTAGTTAAAGGGACAATAACAATGCCCTACTGTTCCCATTTTGATAAATTCATTGACGTTGGTTTTCAATCCTGTAATGACTGAGTGCAAAGTGCGATACAGAAGGCTATATTCATTATTGAAGCTACTGCCATTTGTCACTCGAAAGATTGAGGATTCTAGGGTTAAGGAATATTTCGTATTTTAGTTGTGGTAGTGGGTGTTTGTGACTTGCATTTTTTGTTGTTGTGGAAATAAAGTTTTATGTACTAATTATAAATCGTCTAACTGATACGCAGGTCGATCTAGAGGCCTATTAGTTATTTTTTAAACTTTTTACATTGATTAATTTTTAAGGGCATATATGAGTATTAGAGTATATGTTATCCTTAGAACATAGAAGAGTAGGAATTGACCACCACCGAAATGAAGTCACATGAGTTGTCATTGTATATGCTTAATAGGATGATTTTGTTACCTTAACTAATTATATCAACATTAATAATACATTTAACTTAAGTTAATTAGGATCAATTATAGATAATCCAATAATAAATACAAAAAGGATGAAAAAAGAAGAAAAAAAACTTATTGAATGTTGTTGTTGAAGTTGTGTTTTCCTTATCTAATGTTACCTCTCAAACCATAGCACTTAATTATAAGAAAATCATTTCTCAGTGTCAATAATAACAATCTGATAGATAATAAATGTAAGGATTACGTTAAAAAAACACACACAAAAAAGGGGGTAAGATTACGCTAAAGAAGCATGTTCATTGAATTATTGAAAAAGGCTTTACAGAAACATTCCACTCAACTAAATCTTACTATTATCAATTATAATATATAATGAAAATTTTATAAAATTCAAGATGAACTATAAATTAACTAATGTCGAATTGAATTCACACTTCTATATAAAATGAAATATATATTTGATAATTAACCAGTCCCCACCACTATCATAAACTATAAACTATAGTTTATAATGCGAGGCATTATTTTCCATGTGCACTAATATCATCTGTTACTTTAGCGGCGTGGTATCTATATATTTTACTGATGAGCTTTATAATTAAAATTTAAGTTAATAAACTATCAATTTAATTGATATGTTGTATTGTTTGATTTAAGAGAAATAGGTGAAAAATAGAATAGATATGATATTGTAAAGTTGTTTAGTAGAGAATAAAATAGGAAATTAAATGATCGATCCACACCAAATCCTTTTACATCATTTCCGTCTCAGACCTCTTATTTATGTCGTGGGTACTGAATAGAACTTTAATCTCTTTTCAATCGGTAACATTGATACAAAGTATTTATTAGTTTATTATTTTTATTAAAAAAATAATTATATCTTTTATTTATAACATTCAAATTTAAGATCTCGCTTAAAAAAATCAAATTAATTACTTTGGAAGATAACATTTTTTTAAACTATTTATCAAGACACTCATTATTTTCATCCTGACCTTTATATCAAACTAACTAAATTAAACTATTAAAAGATTTAAAAAAATTGTTAACAAAATGTAATATTAAATTTTTAAAAAAAAGTATGTACATGTACAGAATTTCGAGTAGTAAGGTAAAGAGTTTTGTTGTTATTGTATAAGGACAAAAAGGCAGAGATTCCGCCAGCCCCAAAAACTAGCAACTATACTTAATTGTTTTTGGTTTTTCTATGACGCACTAGGTGCAAGTGCAAATGCAATATGACAGCACCACTAACGAATCCTCCGCAACACGTTCCTACAAATTAATCATGACATATATGACACCAATATAATAGTAACTGGTTAGGTGTTAAGGAAGCTACTAGAAAATCATCTTCATGCTTTTCAAAGTGTATATATAGGGTCCCATACCTCGCACTTTTGCACCAACACCTAAGTACAAACAATACTACAAGCAGTGCAATAATAGATTCTTGTTAATTACTATTATCAGTGTTTGTGTGTGATCTCTTGAATCCTCAAACCATTAGTATACAGAAATCACATTCATATAAATCACCACATTCTCATTTTTAATAATATTACTTTACTTCACTATTGAGTTTGTGAAAGAATTAAATGATGGCAACCTCAAAGGTCTTAGGGGCTGCTTTCATTGTTTTGCTCATTTTGGACCTTGCATTTGCTGCTAGGGTTACGGATAGGTTATTTGGGGGAAGAAGTGGCGGTGGCGGTGGCGGCGGTGGTAGTGGCGGAGGAGGTGGCGGTGGTGGTAGTCTTGGACGTGGTTCCGGGTATGGATCAGGGTATGGCTCAGGTGGGGGTGAAGGGTACGGTGGAGGATCACTAGGAGGAGGCGGGGGTGGAGGTGGTGGCAGAGGAGGAGGTGGCGGTGGTGGTACGGGCGGTTCGGGGTACGGGTCCGGATATGGGTCAGGGTATGGATCCGGATACGGGTCTGGTGGTGGTGCGAATGGTGGCGGTGGTGGAGGAGGTGGTGGCAAAGGTGGTGGAGGTGGAGGTGGAGGTTCTAATGGTTCAGGTTATGGCTCAGGCTCTGGATACGGTGAAGGAGGTGGTTATGGTCAAGGAGGTGGAAATGGAGGACGTGGCGGTGGCGGCGGTGGAGGAGGAGGTGGTGGTGGCGGCGGCGGCGGTGGTAGTGGAGGTTCTGGCTATGGTAGTGGCTCTGGATATGGTGAAGGATATGGGTCTGGTTGGGGTGGGGGAGGAAATTATGAGTCCCCTTAAACTAAGATATGATTTTTGTTTTTAGGCATATAATAGCTAGCATTCAATCTTGTTGTCGTCATATTATATATGATTTCTAAAAATAAAATTGCAGTGTGGCTTTCGTGGTCGTTCTGCTTCATTCATGCATGCATGGCGTTGCTACACTAGCCTAGTGTCAATAGGTATCATGGATATAGTTGGGCTGTTATATATAAATATTACTGTGTATAGTATCATTGTAGATGGTGTTATAAAAATATCATGACATATATTAATAAATTGCCTTTCCCTTTATATCTCTTCCTCTTAAGAAAATTAGTACTCTTGTTTCTCTTGAGATCAACTTTGAGTGTGCAAAAAATATTGACAAAATTTGTTTCTATTTATAAATTATATGTTAATGCATTGTTGAATTAAACTTAACTATAATGATAAATATGAGAAGATGGATTTTTTTTATATAAACATGATTTAAAAATATTCATTAACACATCAAAATTAATTAACCATATTTAACTAAATCACTTTAATATAAATTTTTACATTAATAACTTAACATTAGTGTGTATTTGGATGAATGTTATTAAAATTGATTTTAATTAAAAATAATTTTAAAATGATATGATTTATATTTAAATATTTTTATTATAACATTAACTTAAAGTAAAATTTATCCAATGCAAAAAATTTATAATTAATTTTAAAATTTTTTAATTAAAATTAAATATATAAAAGTTTATCTAAAATTAATTTTATATTTCTAATTAATTTTATAACGTGAAATCAAACCCATTTAGTCAAGGCTTCCAAATAAAATGCGGCTAAGTCTAATATGAAGTTGTCATTGGACTCCCGGGAACCAATATGAGTCATATGATATAATATTAAAATAATAAATGATCCAGATTTATGATCGATACTGTAAGCTTTTTATTTTGAAAATGCATTTTTGATTTATTTTTACAATGATAATTATCCCAATTGTAATATGAGTTTGAAGGAAATCAAGAATCATCCATCGAAATGGCAGCAGTGTTGTCGTCTTCTTCTCCAAAGGAGCCACAATTCAAGGACGAGGATCGAGAATAACAGGAACAACACCAACAACCTCAACATCATGCAGTGAAAGAGTGTGTTCACAACACCAAAACGATTCAGTTTCTCAAATGCACCACTCTGATCATTCTCCAAAAGGACAATGGATTAAGTTGCAGTGAAATTTTCTTTTTCTGCTGGTTTAAGTTGATTATGGATGTTGTATTTTAATTGAAATAGAGATAATAGAAAAATTTGTAATAAGGTGGAATTTCCCCTTGTTCATCGATCAGCTTTATAGCATTGTTAAGTTCTTCATTTTCTTGATTGTATAGTAAGGTTCCGGGGACAAATATTGTATTCAATTTGGGAACTATGTGAAAGGTTTTGTGTACAAGCATAAATTAATGTCTTTTGATTTCATTGTGATGACTTCAGTTGTTCATATATGCGTTAAATATACTAAATTAAAAATTGCCCATAACTATTTGATAAAGTGGCTGAGAATGAATTGGAATTTCTGAAATTTTGAAGATGTTGTGCATATGTGATTGTTGAGCTTAACTTGCGTATGGTAGTAGTGGTAGGAACCAATCTATGCACCAGATGGAGAGCGAGAGCGGTAGCAAGTGGCACGGCGGGGGGAGAAGGCAGATGGAGAGCGATGCAAGAGGAGAGATTAAGAGAAAGGATGAACCATGAAGGTGCGGTGGCCATGGTGAGGAAGTTTGGTGTGGTGGTGATGTTTTGTCGGAGAAAGAATGAGAAAGAAAAAGGATGAAAACATAAAAAATGAAGAAATATTTTTTAATAATTTTGTTTAATTTATATTTTTTCTTCCGGTTTCGAACATGCTATAGCCTATCAAAATCATGCTACAAGGGTGAGGGAGGGAAAAAAAATACTACACCTCAGAATCCACCATACAATGCTCCATACATTTACTACTTGATTTGACAAATCTTGATAACAAAACCACCAAATATAGGCACATATACGGTGAATTCTAAAGCGAAGTCTAAAGCTTTTTCCCTCACTAGTGGATCCCAAAATTGACCGATAATAATAAGTTAATAACCGAAAGAAAAAATATAATAAATAAAATAAAATCATTTTAATTTTTTTATTCTCCTTCCCATGGCGCTTTTCTCCTCCTTTCTCTCTCCGACACCACCCACCACCACGTTGATGACCTTCACTATTCACTAACATGGCAGAAATTCAAAGCACCATCCCGTGGCGCTCTTCTCCTCCTTTCTCTCTCCTGCACCATCCACACCACGCCGGCACCAACTTCTTCTTTGTTCTTCCGTCTTTCCATTCTTCTCGATCGTGTTGTTGTCATCCTTCGCCGCGGGATGCACCGTCAAGGTCATTGCAGATCGCACCAACAATGCGATTCAGCTTGTGATGTCGTGGCTCGAGGATTGCAGCCAAGGAGGAGAAGTCGGAGACGCAACAATAGCGGCGCAATTGGTGATGAAGTTTGGCATGGTGGTGGTGGTGGGAGTTACAATGAGGTTGAGACCTGAGAGGAGAGCATCGTGGAGAGTAGAGCACAGTGAAAAGGAGAGACCATAAAGAAAATTGCAAAACCGATAACAAATCTAGATCATTGATTATTTTAATAATATTTCGTGCGGTGTATAATAATACTTAACCCATACCCATAAGTTTGGAACTTCACTTTAGAATTCACCCACATATACAGCTTCAACTTTAGGAATGTGGACCCTCAGAAAGCACATTGACAATGTAATCATTAATGATGGCGTAGTGGATTAGGTGAGGAATGACTAAACCTGGACTTAAGTTGTCTACATTCTACACTAATGGGTTATACGTATTGGTGAAAAAAATATATTTAAACCTAAAACACTGAATGATTAAATATATATTTATTATACTTACAATTCTCTCTCTTTTCTCTTTTAATACTCTATTTATTGTTGTGTTTGATAAAGATAAATGAAAATAAATAAAGTGTGAGAAATAAATAGAGATGAAAGAAAATGAAAAATGTAATTATTTAATATAGATGAAAGAAGGTAAAAAAAAGATATAAAATATTTAAATTAAAGATGTAAGATAAGTAAAAAAAAAATTAAGCATTAATGAAATTCCCCTTTTACCCCAATCTTGCAAAAAATAATTGCCATTCTTTTTTTAAAAAAATTAGGCATTAATCCTATTGTGATTTTTTTTTATAGAAAAAACATTATCACATACTATGTATTAATGATCC
>PYAF01002184.1:365099-383699 GCA_007407185.1 Glycine tomentella | reverse complement strand
TAATTGCAAGAGAACTCTTAAGGTTATGTTTAGCACTTTTATAGAATTTTCTAATAACTAAAATGGTTCAAATTGATTTTTATTTTAAAATGTGTATAAGTGCTAAATATTCTTCTATATAATGAATTATAGTTTTCTAATCATCCTTAAATATTTCCTTAAATCCATTCTTAACTAAATAAAATATCGGGGTGTTACATTTTACAATGAGTAAGCCATATAACATATATGTGCATGAGTGCTCAAACCACAAACAAGACAATAAACCTATAAAAGAAGCAATAATATTGAAATAACATTAAATGGATAGTGTCATTTCATCAAAAGTGTTTGGTTGCTGAGCTCCTGATAATGAATGGTTTAGCCTCTCATTGTCATGAGAGGCTTACAAATACAAAAGGAAGCAAAAGGAATGGAAGATAATGGAGGAAAAGGTGCTCAAGTGAGTGAGTTTCCTCTTTTCTCTCGTGCCATAACCCTGTTTCTATCATGAATATCCCTTTTGGCACAATGCTCCCCCTTTTTTTATCTTCAAAATGTTGCATAATCATATTTTTCGACAATGACTGTGCGCCAAGTCTGCATGTGTGCACTGAGCGCACATGCAAAGTCCAATTGACTTAAGTGATTGTGAGCTAAGTCATAAGATGTGCGCTTAACGCGCATGCATGTTACAGTTAGCCTCCAGATTAGCTCATTGCGCTGAGCGATTGCTGTCGCGTTGAGCACACTGCTCCAGTTCTTCAACATCTTTCAAACTTCCCAGGGTGTCGCTTTCTTCAAAAAATAGAACCAAAACACTGTAAATTTACGAACTTTAACATCCACTAGATAAAAACTTAGAATAAGCTAAATTCTTAACTTTTTAAGTCAAAAGAAGCATTAAAAGAGAGGAAATTAGATAATTGCTATGTGATTTAAATATACAAATTACGTATGCATAACAATTATCAATTGGACCCGCAACCCTATTATCCACATTAAAGTGGATGAGCATTTGTTGGGAGAGGGTAAGAAAAATTTTATACAACAATTGAAATACTACCCTATTTTTTGTGTAGCAATCTAATTAAATGTGACCATAATTATGAATAACTCTTCATTTTTTATGTATCTTCCCTAACTTTGTTTTTTTGTGTGTTTTTGTTGTTGTATTTACATTGATTTGATTTAGGTATTGCCACTCCACTTGTTGTTGCACAATTGAAAAAGTGAAAGAGGAAAAATGTTGAACTCGCCTGCAAAGCCATTATCGT
The DNA here is from genome assembly GCA_007407185.1 of Glycine tomentella. Classification (NCBI taxonomy): domain Eukaryota; kingdom Viridiplantae; phylum Streptophyta; class Magnoliopsida; order Fabales; family Fabaceae; genus Glycine; species Glycine tomentella. The sequence goes on along the minus strand of PYAF01002184.1, from coordinate 382,443 downwards.
TGCACCTATTGAGCAACCTATTATGGTTAATTTATCGACCACATAGTTTGGTGAACCAACTAGGAAAAGGACCCAAGAGGGAGTTGAGGACAACTTTGATTTAAATTCCGCTTGTTTGAACAGTGCTTTAATGCAACACACGTGTATCATTCCCGATGGTGGAGGAAAATACTGATGGGAGGAAAGTTTTAGGCAAGGTAGAAACTGAAAGAGAAACACAAACGATATGGAGTAGGAAGTCCCCTCTCGAAAAAGTAATTAACAAGCGTATCATTGTCCTTGAGGATTATGAGAAGGTTAAAAGGTTAGGTCTAGTGGACACTTCTAAAGTGCTTAAAGCTAATTCAAGTTATTCGACAATGTTGTTGCAGACAATTAAACAAAAACATTGCAACTTTAAGGCACAACAAAAAAAAAATATGTGGTCAATTATGTGGGTAATCTAAACAAATATATAGTAGTGTTTAAAGGAGAGGTTGATAAAAAGAAGGAGGAGGTTGAAAGGTTGTCTAATGAGATCAAGTTGACTAAGGAAAAAGCTCACCAAGTGGATGAAATGGAGCACGATTTGAAAAATGCACAAGCCTTGTACAATCAATTGTGGAATATGCTTGAAATTTATTGGAAGCTAAGAAACATTTAGAAAAGAAGGAAATAAACTACTTGAAAGGGTAAGGGTGTTGGAATCAAGTCTTTTTGTTAAAGACAATAAAGTGTGAGGCAAAATACACGGTTGGGTTTTATCAACACAAGACAAGTTTCAAACGTGCATTAGAGCAAGTGACCATTCTTCATCTAGAATGGATTTCCTTGGTGTTGGGATGTATAAGGATATTGTGGACAGTCAATGACTTGACTCTACATTGCCTTCCCCAAATCTTCCTACCTATTTTGTTTTAACGTTATGTTGTTGTCTACCTTAGTTGTTATGTTGTATTTCATTATTTCTCAATTTTTGGGTAGAATTTTGATTGTTATTTTTGATGTTGCATAAATGATATCCTTATTTTGTTTTCAATGTTATCATTAACTGCTTTTAATTTAGGAAAAGATAGTGTGCTAAGAGAATATTTGTACAAAAAAAACATAAACTAAATATAACTATTAAAATTTTGTTTGTATTTTCACTACAGAAACTTGGTTAAATTGCACTTTTGGTCTCCTTATAATGTTTAATCCACAATTTTGAACCTCCTATTTTCTCTCTCGCAATTTTGTCCCCTTTTTAGAAAATTAGAATTTTTGGTTCAATCCTCATTTTTGCATATATTTTTGTCCTTGTTTTATTTTAGTTCAATTAAACCTTAAATCAAATATATTCGTTTAAGACACAATAAAAAGTAATTTAATTAATTAAATATAAAAATGAGTGAAACATTAAAAAATGGACCAAAATTGTGGAGCAAAAGACAAGGGCACCAAAATAGTCGATTAAAAATTATGAAAAGATCAAAATTATAATTTAGTCTAAAATTTACATATGACTTTTAGGTTTTAAACCTGAAATTATACTAATACTTGAGAGTTTTTTTTAATTATACAAAATATTTCATTGTTTAGTATTTACATCAATCTCTCTTATAGGGGCGTTAGTGTAATAAAGATAGTGTTAATGTAATATTTTTCAAAACATTAAAAATATTAGTAGTGAAATGGTATGTAAATAAATAAATAAAATCAGGATATGACTATAATTTCCTCTAAACAATACATTATTTCTAACTATTTCTCTTCATTTCATTTATAATTCAAATGGAACATATTACAATACCAAAATTCAACAATAACTTTTCATCCCTTTTTAATTTTGCATTAAAATGGTGAGTTGCACTCTAATAAAATATATCTATATCAAAAACCATATCACATTACTCATGTTCTATCTTTACTTGATTAATCCAACCTAAATTGAAATTGTCTTCTAAACATGCAATCCAACCCTAAATCCCAACATTCAAACGCCCCAGAAGAAGAACCAGTCAAATAATATAAGCGGAGTACAAAATCTGGGATTAAAAAAAATTTCCTCCAAATTGAACCATTTTGCCATGGCACCATTCTATGCACGGTAAATCTAACCAATCAACTCTCCACATTCCATTCCTGTATGAACCACACTTCGCTGCTTTAATAAATATTTCTTTTACTTAATTAATATATTTAATTAATAACAAAAGATCAATGTAAGTTCATGTAATTGTTATTATCTTATTCATTCAAAATTAATATCTCAAAACATGTTTTAGGCAAATATTTTTTATTTTTATTTATTATCTTCTCAATTAAATAATTATTAATTTTTTTTAGCAATTTTTAGTTCTCTTTTGTATAATGATTGGTATATGAAAATTTATTAAGATAAATTTTATATAAAACATATACCACACATGGATGTATTTTTTTTTTTTTACGAAAACAAGTAAAAAAATTATATTTAATTAACATGGATGAACAATTTACATGAAATCACATTAACATCTAAAATTTAAATTCAATTAAAAAAACTAAATTTTTAACATGATATTTAAAGTAGAAAATCTTTAAAAAATTATAGATAAATGATTATTTTCTTATTTTCACACGTTAAAATCTATATACAAATTAATTAGTATTAAATAAAAACTTAACATAAAAAGGATAATGATGACTTAAATTAATATTAACAAACATATATTGTTAATATAATATCTGTAATACTTATCAATCAAATATTTATGTTGTTCTCGTGAGTTACGTTGCATGAGTACTAAGACTAATAAGCAGAAACACCAAATTCAAGATTCAAAATTCTTCCTCGAAACCAAAACCCGATTCTGTCATGTCATAGATTCGCCCACGGTAAATCCAACCAATCAACTTCCACCTTCCATTCCTATATAAACTACTCCATATTGATTCACCATATCACTCATCGACGGTGTTGTTGCACATAGTTGAACAAGAACATAGCAACTTAGGGGCACAACAAGAAAATATGGTTGATTATGTCGGTAATCTGAACAGAGATATTGCCATGTTAAAAGGAGAGGTTGATAAAAACACTAAGGAGGTTGAAAGGTTCTCAAATTAGCTCAAGTTGACTAAGGAAAAGCCGATTGAGTGGATGAGATGGAACACAATTTGTAAGATGTATAAGCCTTGTTACAATCAATTGTGGAAGGTGCTATAAACTTATTGGAAGCTAAGTAGCATTTGGAATAGAAGGAAGTAAATATGCATGAAAGGGCAAAAGTGTTGGAGTCAATTCTTTTATTAAAGACGATGGAGTGTGAGGCAAAATAAATAATTGGATTTCATCAACATTAGGCAGAATTCAAATGTGCATTAGAGCATGTGACCATTCTTTATCCAGGGATAGATGTTTTTGGTGTTGGAATGTATAAAGATATTGTGGATCGTCAACTAGTTGATTTTGCATCACTTTCCTCAAACCTTGTTACCTAATTTGTTTTAATGTTATGTTGTTGTTTAGCTTAGTTGTTATGTTGTATTTTTATTATTTCTCAATGTTTTGGGTAAAATTTTGATTGTGTTTTGATGTCGCACAAATAGTATCCTTATTTTGTTATCAATGTTATTATCAATTGGTTTTTAGTTTATAAAAAAATAACATGCTAACGAAATATTGTATTATAAAAAGTACATAAACTAAATATCTTTTAAAATGAGAATATAAATAAAAAATCATAATATTAAAATTGCTAAAACTACTAAACAACACATCATTATTGGTAACTATTTATCTTCATTTCATTTTCAATCAAAATGGAACTTATCACAATATCAAAATCCAATAATAACTTTTCATCCTTTTTTAATTTCTCATTAAAATGGTGATTTTTCCCAAATAAAATATATCAAAAACTAGATCAAACTATTCATGTTTTATTATTATTACTTGATTAATCTGACCGAATTTGAAATTGAACCATAGCAAATTGTGCATTTTACCATTCTCCATTCCTCTCCCATCCGCTCAACTCCCTATTCCATGTGCACCCAATCCCTTCTCCTTTCAAGTTTCCCTCACATTTCTCCTTCATCTCTCTGTCAAATTGTTGTGGTAATTTTTTTTTTTACACAATAGAAGTATGTTTCTGTTGTATTATGGGTTGATGAACACAATAAAATCATATTTTCATTGTGTTTTTTTACAAAACAAAAAATCGCCTAGTGAAAATTTATTTTTGTTGTGTATTTTTTGAGAATGAAAAAATTGTTCAACAAAATCATGATTTCGTTGTATTAATTTTTTACCTTCAAAAAATACTCAATGAAATTCCGTTGTACAATTTTTTCATCCAAAAAATATATAACAAAATCATAATTTCCATATTTTTGAATCAAAAGGACATTTTGAGAATAATGCTAAAAAGCACCCACATGGCTGTGCGATTAGCAACTCCCTAATTGAAATTGTGTTGCTAAGCATTCAAGCCAATCCTAAACTCCAAAATTCAAACGCCCCCCGGCCCCCGCCAAACAGTATATGCAAAACTCGAAACCCGAAAATCTCCCTCCAAACCGAAACCCAATATGCCAGGTCATCAATCCGCGCACCATAAACCCAACCAATCAGCTTCCACCAACCATTCCTATATAAACCACACCTCACCGCTATAATCAAACCACTTATCTTCGTTTTTCAACATTTCCACTCTCCAAACTCTAGAATTCGCATTCTCTTCACTCTTTCCCCAATCCATGGCCAAGGGAGAGAAGAAACCGGCGGAGAAGAAGCCCGCGGAGAAGGCTCCGGCGGAGAAAACGAAAGCCGAGAAGAAGATCCCGAAGGACGCCGCCTCGGGCGAGAAGAAGAAGAAGAGAAACAAGAAGAGCGTGGAGACGTACAAGATCTACATATTCAAGGTGCTGAAGCAGGTGCACCCTGACATCGGGATCTCCAGCAAAGCCATGGGGATCATGAACAGCTTCATCAACGACATCTTCGAGAAGCTCGCTCAGGAATCTTCCAGGCTTGCGCGCTACAACAAGAAGCCTACCATCACCTCTCGCGAGATCCAGACCGCCGTTCGTCTTGTTCTCCCCGGCGAGCTCGCCAAGCACGCTGTTTCCGAAGGCACCAAGGCTGTCACCAAGTTCACTAGCTCATGAGTGGGTTTCTGAAAATTTAGGGTTTATGAGATGTATATTTTTGAATCGTGGCGGTGTAACGGAACGGCATGTTTTGGGAGAAATTGAATTTTATATTTATTTTCTTTAATTACCGTATTTTTTTTTCTTTTTTCGGTCTATCTTGGTTTTCTTATTCTATCTCTTAATCATTAGCTGGATTCTCAACGTCTTGAATGATTTTAGTATGCTTTAATGTGAGTATGTAATTTGAAATTTGAGTCGTGTTAGTTAACGTTCTATTGCAATATGGTGATGGCTACAATCCAATTTACCGAAAACTGTTGTCGTCATAGTTTATTGAGGAGAGTGGATTGTGTTTTGTAAATTTTGTGACAACCTAAACTTGACTAATGTTCTAATTCCATGGATCAAAGATGATATGCTTCAAGCATATATACTAATTTTTATGTTAAAAGAATAAAAAATTAATCATAATTTATTAATAAATGTTATTTTTTAGTATTTTATCTTTATCACTTATTTTTTGAATTTTTATAATAGAAAATCAAGAGAAAAAAAAAAGAAAGTAAAATGAAGAAGCTTATGAATTTTAATATTTTGATTAAAGATTTCACAAAGATAAAAGATAAGTGAAAATTTAGATTAAAAAATTTATAAAGATAAAAAATAAGAAAAGATTTTCATATCCTAACTATAAATAAGATTTAGGAGATCTAAAGATGGTTACAAGAGACACTTATGTACACACTCAAGGAACTAAAGTTAGGCTAAAAAGATTGAAATTAAAGTTAGCTAAGAAGATTTAGATTCAAGATTGAGGAGTTTGATTATTCTTCTTCATTAAGATTCTTGATATATTTTTATAAGGTAAGACATAATTATATCTAATTAATTCTCTGTATTGTAGTTAGGGCCAAAATTTGATGTGAATTCTTCTATAATTTGATTGATTTATATTATTCTTTTATGTTAAATTGTTTTATTTTACTTTGTGTTGCATTGATTATATCTTTAGTAAGACCGATCGTTATAATAAAGTTATAAGAGTTAGGATTTACAATAGGAATGTTGAAACTTTAATTTCTGACAAGAGTAAAATAACAAGTTACATTACCTAGGGATAAGAATGTATAATTATAAATGTATTTTCTTAATGTTTAATTTATGAGAGATCACTAAGGAATTAAGATTTTGATTAGATTAAAGGGTTAAAGTCAGTAAGGAATTAAAATTTAACTAGTTTAACGGAAAGATATGAACAATTAATTAATCCAAGTAAAAAATGTAAGGATCATAAGGTGGATGTGCTCTAGCTACAGTTAGTTCTCATTATTCATCAATTCAATAATTCTTGATTTCTTATTAATTTCAGTATTTAATTATCTGTTCACATATACCAAATTATTCACTCCTATTACATTAAAGATAATAAGTTCAAATGTTTTGGTGCCTCAATCCTCGTGAAGATAATACTCTTCTTATCACTTTATTATTTGGAACGATCAGTGCACTTGTCGAATTCGCAACAAAAGATCTAAGACAAATTGTACAGAAAATCTTACAGGATACAAACTTGTATGAACTAATGTTTATCTTATCCTATAAGAATGATCCTATACCCTGACCTTGAAATCGGAAAAGTGTGGGTTTCCTTTATGAGATGAATTCTTTACATCATATGCAAAATTTGGGTATGTATAAGTTTGACCTTGAACCTGTAATTGGAAAACTGGTTGCCTGTATGATAAACTCTTTATTTATCATCTGCAAAATTAGGGTATTGGAGAGTGTGATTGTTTGCATAGATGAATTCTTTATTCATCATCTGCAAAAGTTGGTTATACAAACCCTATAAGGTTGACCTTGAACCTGTAATTACCCTAATTCAGTTGGTGTGCACCCTAGATGAAATTACTGAATTGCAGCCTGGAATTTGTATTTTGTGGTGTAAAATTGGGTTTGATTTTTTTATTCATCATGTAAATTTCGGGTGGTATGTTTGAATTGCGCAGACTTTTGTATTTACTTAGAGTTGTATCATGAGTAGGTCTATTAAGCATCAGTGGGGATTGCCTTTACTTTACTCAGAGTTGTATCATGAGTAAAGTTGTTTGGTAGAAGGCTTCTTTAAAATAAAAAATGTGAATGGTGATTGGATCGATGATAAAATAGAATTCTAGCTCTTAAACAGTGATTCGATTGATGAGATAGGCTAATATCAACTTCAGTTTGTTTTAACAGACCATTAACCAAGCATTTCATGGTAAGTCTAATTGGGTTACTTTGAAACTACTCGAAGCACCAAATTAGCATTTTTGCAGCTGAAGTGATATTGGCATAGTAAAACACTACTTTTTGTCCCTAAAAAATTCCACCAATTTCAAATTAGTCTCTCTGGACTTTCTGAACCCAATGATGTTCCTGAAAGATAAATCTGTTGAGAAAGTTAGTCCCTGAGTTATGTTCTGACCATTTTAATGCAAGTGTAAATTTGGCACGTTAAGTAGTTAACATAGCACTGAGATGGCCACCTCTAGGTATGGCATGAAATTAGGATTTTGTCAATCCTTTGCAGTTTGCAGTAATTTCACTATTTCTGATATGGTCTCTGTTGACAATTATTTTTGGTAATGTTGGTTTTGATTGGAACTAAAATTTAAGTCGTAAACAAAAATATTCAACATTGTAAGTAGTATTTTGTTTACTATTTAAATACTACTCTCCTTATCACTCAATTTATTTTTTATGATTTCTATTCACAACTTATGAGAGTGAGACTAATATTTGTTCTTTTCACTGAACTATACATCTTATGATTTTGCACAGTTTTATGCGTTTTTGATTGCTGATAGCGATGAATTTTGAAGTTGAACAATGAGGTGGTGGTATTAGCGTGCTTTGATGATATTCTAGTCTAAGGTGCAGGGTTGTTAATTTCTTTTAGATTTTTTTGGCCACCTATATTCTACTCCTTCACTTGGACCCTGATTTTGTTTTCTTGTGGAGCGTGTCTGTTTACTTAGGATTTTATATCAAGTAAATTTGTGTGCAATTGTATTGTAGAATTGCAGGTTGAGAATATGATGGAGCTGGTAACATAAGGGAGTGCTGTTTGCATGTATGTTCTCTCTCTCTCTCTCTGTTTTACCGTGTGTCTCATTTGCTACTCTGCTAAGCTGTTTTTACCATATTGTTTTGTATTGTAGTTGGTAGTATTGTATGTGGAGCTGTTGATTTCTACTTGAGATATTAAAATTTAAAAAGCAGGATAGTTTTTTTTATGGAGATAAATCATCAACATCTTTAATCGAAATTAATTAGAATCCATGATAGATGAACCCAATAATAGATATGAGAAAGTTGAAAAAAATCAACATCAACATAAACAACACCTTTAACCCAAGTTAATTGGGGTCGGTGGTAGATGAATCCAATGATAAATAAAAAATGAGACAAAGAAAGAGAAAAGGAGAGAGGAAGAAAAAGTGGAAATAAAACAAAAGAGAAAAAAAAAATCTAAAATAAAAGAGGGGTGAAAGAAAGAAGGAAGAAAAGAAGAAGAAAAGAACTAAATAAAAAAATTAAAAAACAAGAGGAGAAGAAAAAGGAGAAAAAAGACAAAAGAAAAGAAAATAAGATAAAAGAAAAGAAGGGTGAAAGAAATAGGAAAAAAATGAAGAGAAAAAAGCTAAAAAGAAATCATCTGGAACATAGAGATAATAACGAGTCTAACCCTCCACCAAACTTATAATTTTTCTCTATTCCGTCGTAAGACACACCTTAATGAAAAAAATGAAGCCAATTTTATGGAGATAAATATAAAAAAAATGTGATTTGCTAGGTATTGTTGATGATGGTTTGTATGAAGCAGTGAATCTTAATGAACCTTGCGGGGGACAATGTGCTTTTACCAAACTAGAAATGTTAGTTAAGTGTTAGTGAACTTTCGGAAATCTTTGGATGTCTTCACCTATAACTTTTGTAAATTTTAAATAAATGGGGTGCAGGTTGATTTTTATAGGGTACAGGAAGAAAAGGGCCATTATCAATTTTGGGCTTCTGGATGCATAACAGTAGATTTCTCTTCCATAGTGTTCTCTTTCTGATATTCCTATAACCACCTGTAGCTTTCCAAATTGTTTGGTAATATTAGTGCTTCTGGCGATAGTCAACTCAATTAATGGCTTCATGATGATTAACATAGGCCGAGTTGTGTTAGTGAATGAGAATGACCCATTGCATGCGTTATTACTCTCCTTCAACAGCATAATTATTGCTAGTTCTGAGATTGTTATCTCTTCCACTCTTTGGGTAGAGGATTCATTGTTTTCTCTGGCCAATGTCTACCATAGAGTATTACATGCATTACTTTTTTTTTTTTGAGAGGATTCCTGTTTTTGCTCCATCAATTTTGCTTATATATATATATATATATATATATATCTTAGGCATATAAATATAATTTGGAGTTATGGACGGCAAATGCTAGAAAAATTAAGTCATTTTATTTATAATGTAATATGGAGGGTAAATATCAGAAAAATTAAGTCAGGTTATGCCTTCACACACACACACCCGCGAACGATTGAAGTTAATAATTAACTCCGTTATTAATCAGAGTACCATTTCATAAATTATGGCCTCCAATATTTGCTCTTTCTTCAAGTCCACATCTCCAAAATTCAAGATACTTTTGGAAAGCATTATAAACAATAGGGGCTTCAAAGCAGTTCCAAATTTCCAATCGTTTTCACATATTTAAGTGGCCTTAAAGATGTTACGCGATGATGACTTCCTCCAAATCAATGAGCAGTTTTTGTAATTAACAACAGTCTCAACACTTGTGTGAATTATTTTTTCCCATTTTCCCCTCTTCTCAATTGACTATATAATTCACTTAGGGTGTGTTTGAATTGTCGGTGATAAAATTAATTTTATAGAATTGATTATTGTAGAATTAATTTCTGGAAACTGCTCATACTTCAATTCTACCATAATTTTTATGTATCATAATTGATTCTACTTTAATTTTAGAAATAATCTATACATGCAAAATTTGATCAAAATCAAGGTAGATCCATTTTGGAAGCTATCCAAAAATACACTTAGTTGATCCCAGCAATAACACCTACTCTTTTCCTAAAAAGAAATATCATAATTGAAGAGATCTATGATTTAGCATGAGGAGGAAAATGATAAGAAGTGTAAGTCATGTTATTAAATTTTGGGGGTAATGCTAAGTAGTGTTCAATTCTCCAAATAAATTTACCACAAGACTTAAGGCTCTTAAATTACCATTTTTTAAGTTTTATGAATTGAACTTGCGTACATATCAGATATCTGTAAAGAATCCCCTTTAAAGTAATGGGAAACTATCCTCAAAATAAGTATATAATTTAGGTATTTTAATATTCAATATTAACAATATGTTTAATATTTTTAAATATTATTTTTATTACCAGGTAAAATATCACGAGTCTCATTAGCGTGAAGTTATTTGATGGAATTATTATGAAATTTACCGAATAGACAAAGTGTAAACAAGTCAAGAATATTTTTTTTCCTAACATCCTTCAAACAACAGCTGTATATAGTTAATTAACATTGCTATGTGCCAAAAAACATTGCCAACAATATAGAGAATTGCAGACATTTCAAATTAAACAACTATAATATTTAACTAGATTATATCATGAAAACATTAATATGCGTTATGCCGGTCCAAGTGAAAATGTACTCAATTTTTTAAAGATATTGTGGGAAAAAAATGATTAGAAAGAAAATTAAAACATGTGGTAATTATCTCTTTAATTATGCTTCTCTTTCTTTCTCTTCTCTTTCATTCATTCCTCTCTTTATTTTTTAACTTGTTATTAGCACCTCTTTTATTTGTTCACTTATCTATGCTTTTTTTTACGCATATCTTTTATCTATATGCTATAGTATGCAAAAAATAATCATGTTCACTCCTCCTTGTCTAATTCTTATGGTTATTGCTCTTTGTACACCTTGGCAGGGTTGTGTACAAGAACCCAAAAGTTGTGGTATATTCCCCTAATGAAACTAGACATTAGCAACGACCCAAAAATTGACACGACTTTCCCCTTTTCATTCTTACTTATCACAAGATCCTATCAACAACTTAGGGTTCTAAATAAATGTTACCATCTTAACGTGAAACCCTAGAAAAATATAGTAAAGAACATGCATGCATGTACAAATTGATCACATCATTGCACACATTCAATGCCACTCTTGTTTCCCAAAGAGCCTATCAATTGAGCCAGACCTAAGGTGATCCTGTTTAGCAAAATCTTCTTGGGGTGACACCAAGGGAACAGAGTTTAATGGGTGAAATGGTGTTTATGGCTTCTTGGGGATGGAGTTTTGCAGAAAACCATAGGGGGTGATATGGGTGGCGCAAAGGGACAAGTTCGATGGAGAAAAACAGTGTATGATGGATTACCTAACAGTTTCATAATCCACACGCCTTCAATATTTTACATCCCAATGTCCTTGTCTAGATATGAGTGGAACACACAAATAATTGTGCATGTATTAAATAAAGCTACCCCACTTGTATACCTAATCCCCATATTGGTATGTGGAATATTGATTGCATGTGGCCATCGAGCCTACTCTCTAGAAATGAGTGCTTGTTTCATCCTATTTGTTGCAAGGTGTTAGTTTTCTTGTTTAAAAAGTAGACACATTGGGATTTAAAAGGAAAAAACATCCTGAAGTTTACGCAAAAATGACCGTGAAATCAAGTGGTTTCTGTAAGTGCTAATTGAGTCATCTGGACAACGTGTAAGCTAGTTGTTTGATGCATACAAAATCACAAATCTATGTATGCATGTATATTAATTATAACTGAGTTATACAAAAACGATTATAATAGATTTGGTTATAATAATTATCAGATGTTTCTTCAATCGGAAGGGTAAATATGAGAAGTCTTTAAAGTTTTAGGTTAAAGTGTGATATTAACTTTACTTATGTGATATACTCATGGTCTATTGGTGTAGATCTCTTGGTGTTTAATCGTCTCAATTGCACAACAATTGATATCAAAACCAATAATTCGATGTAATAATCGGCTCGGATGAGTTAGATGGTGACGGTGGATTCATAAACATGGAGATTCCCTATATCAAAAGTCTTCCTGATATGTGAGTCCATGCATCGAGGTTAGCCAATGTATCTCATGCCCATGAAACGATGGTTGGGTGGAGAATAGTGGTGCAAGTACTATAGCATGTTGGACGACAATGGTTAGGCGGGTGGGGATAGTCACGGTTAAACTCTAAGGGTCATCATTGAATACTCGTAGATTGAAAAAATGACTTTGGCTCAAGGAAGAACTATTATGTGAGATATACTCATGCTTGAGAGAGATATTGTTGGAATCCAATTGTGTGAAAGTGAAATATCACATTACATAGAAATAAGAAAGTTGAGAACTATACAAGTGAAAAGATCCACAAATCTAGAACTTCAAGGTTTTTGGTTGAAATGTGATATCAATTCATTTATGTGGTATCTTCATGATCCAATGTCCAATGATGAAAATCTTTCCAATATTTATCCCTTGTATTCACAACATTAAATAACTATTTACCACAACTGAACGATTATGGTTGAGCTATTTAAATAACTTAATTATAAATAGCCCTATCCTCTTCTAATTAATTTGAGCTTGAATTGTAATTCTTTACTTTTAGTGGATTAGTTCGAAGTTCCTTCCATTAAGCTTTGGGAGAGTACTAAAAAAATATAACAGATATAATAATATATCAAGAAATCTTGACACTGTATCTCTATTAAAAAACGTTAGGACGATAAGTATATGAAATATAAAATTTAACCCGCAGATGTGGACTAATCACTCATACTTAATTTTTAAGCATTTTTTATATATAAATTTGAGTCTCTACATTACTATACTCTTTCAATGTCACAATTCATCAACGAGAGACATGCTACCCGACCAAACTTACCATCATAAAGAATATCCGCATGATTTATTTTGTTGACGTGCTGCTTAATTCATTTTATTATTATGATATATTTCCAACCAAGAAAGGAAGGAGAGAAAAAAAAGCATTTACGCTTTGCCACTTTTTTCAAACTAGCATGCACAAACAAGATTAATTTATCGATCCTCATATATCATTAATTAAGGTGGTCTAATATTCTAATTCAATTAATTAAACAAAATGTATAAGTTGTTCTAAACTCATTAGTACTTGTCTTTGTTTTTCATGGATAAAAATAAATAAGATTTAAATATAGTTTTGATTCTTAATATATAACTGAATTTTGCATTTGTTCTCTAATAAATTTATTTTTGCCATAGATCCCCATGACATTTGAAAACTTTTGTAATAAGTCTTTGTGGTTAGAAGGGTTACGCAAGATACTGAGGTGACCATTAACTTGAGATATCAACCAACCACTTGTGATGCCACATGTTCTCCAAGTCTAAATTGGGGTTCTAAGTAAGAAATGAACTTTTTTTATTTTATAAACAATTAGCAAACATAATAAGGATCTTGATGTTGGCGCATAAAACATCGTCGTTGTGGCCATGGATCTTGACATTGTTAGCACTGGTGGCGTCCCAGATGCGGAGGGTGAGATTGTCAGAGGTGGAGCAAATCTAATAGGAGTCAGAGATGCCTTTAGAGTGGCCGACATGTTGGAGGAGGGTGGGGTTGGCTTAGAGGACTTTGTGGTAGGAGAACTTGATGCATGACACAATGTTTTCATGCTTGGTTAGGGGTTTCAAGTGACAGTACGACCTGAAGGTTTGGTTGCTACTATTGCTCGAGCTTGTGCTCATCGCCAACACCACGTTCAATAGTAGACCCCTGGGGCTTGACAAACTTCGATGGCTCTGTTTTTGGATGTGGGTTTTTAGGATACCCTTTTTCCCATTTAATTGAATTTGTGTTTTAGTTTTTTGGATTTGATTTTTTTTAATACCATGTTCAACTTTTGGATCTAGATTTTTCAACTTCAATACAAGAGTGTTTTAGGGGTGAAAGCTCTCAGTTAATTTCAATACAAGAGTGTTTTAAGGGTAGTTCGGGTGCAAATGATGTTGTTGGTGTGGTCATGGTCACGCACACACAGCTGGAGAGGACAACGATGTGTAGTAGTGTCAAAGTCATGAGGTCATCATCGCGATGGTCACTCGAGAAGAGGGAAGGTTAGTGGTTGGAAGATTAGGGGTTCTTTGCGAGCTAATTAAACAACTCAACTCTCTCGAATACGACATTATTCTCATCTTCTCTGGCGTCATAAGTGCCAACCGCCAAAGACTTCAATAGTGCAAATTGATCAACAACAACTTCGTCGACTTTCGAAAACCCCAACTCGAACTTGATGACAAAGCACGTGTCACTGTGGGACATAATAGTCTCATGGCTCTCCATGATACTCTCTTCACTCAAGTAAGAACAGGTTTATGAGTTAAGGTTTTGGAGTGCGACGACTAGTTTGTGATAGTAGTATGGTTTGTGTAAAATGATCCCTCAATTTTTACTTTTATTTATTATTTTTTAATAAAATACGGAGTCATATCACATGACACATCATCAACTTAATGTCACATTTAATCCTATGTGATACCACAAGTAACTTGTTGACGTGTCAAGTTAACAAACATGTCAACATCTAATGGAACCCTTCTAACGACGACGACTGGGACATATAGCAAAATTTTTCAAATATCAAGAAACAAACACAAAAGTAAAAATTTATAACAAATACAAAATTAAGATATTCATTTGACATCATAACCATAAGCCATAAATAAATTATCATTATCCTCGGATATATGATCTGAATATTCTAACTAGCAATGATTGGTTTTGATAGCAGGTTAAAGCGCATTTGATGCCTATAAATGAGTTTTGAGACAAATCTTTCATGCATCAATTAATTGGCCCACTAATAAAATAATTTTGTTTTCACTATCATTCTAAGCATGCTATTGCTGCTTGTTAGGGAACTCAAGTACTCTCTTAGTATATACATCCTTGACTGCATATTAGCAAATAAGTATTTCACCAAAAAGTATATAAAATTTTTGATATCTGCTTCATTTATTAATATAATGTCAACTGAGATATGAAAATGAAAAAAAAAAATGAATCCGTTAAAATACTGAATATATATAAAAGTTTTAGGTCAGTATGTGAAGTTCCAAAAATTTTAGAATAGATAAACAATGTTTAACTTGACCTTGGTTAATTAATCATCCAGGTGTACTTTTTTAAGTGATCATGTGATCACTAATTAACTTTTAATATTGATCATTTATGTATAACTATATGACTTATATTTCTAGTTTTTATTTGTCATAAGATAAAACGTTTATACTATCTTGTAAGAGTGTAAAAGAAGTTAATTTTTTTATAATATATCATTCACTTAAATTATGCTTGGGAACAGATCTAAAAATGTATTTAGAGGGGATTTTTTCATAATTATTAAATATCTGGCTTCTAATAAGTAATTATTTAATAAATAATAAATTTTATAAAAATATTTATTATTAATTTTATATGTAAAACTAGAGATAAAATATCAGAATGAAATTAAGCAAGCATAACGTCAACACTTTATGAGAATTATATTGTTTTACCTTTTTAATTGTATTAATAAAATTAATCTCCCTTCTACTAAATGAACAAATACTGTTACAAAAAAAATATGAAATGATTGAATTTTACCAATGAAATATCCCATATTAAGAGTTAAATTTTCAACATTAGGACCATTTTTTTATACAGTATATATTTGAACCATGATGCTATTGAATTCAATCCCCAATAAGCTTAGGAGTAAAACAAAGGCCAAATTCCCCTCGTGGTAGTTCCCATGCAATTTCCACCTCATGAAGAGTCATCGTCTCAAAGATATTCTTCATTAATATGAATGATCCTTCTTCACCAGGAAGAAAGAGTACTCACCAAATTCCTCCCACTTTGAGTTTATAAAGTTAACTACAAACTTTGGAACTCCCACAAGTATAATTTTTATTCTCGCAATAACCTTTTCTTTATTTATTGTACCTTTTGAACTTTGCCTGTCTTGCTTTATTTTATTTTATCATCCTTCTTTTTTTCACGTATCTAGCATGAGATGATGTGAATATGACTTTTCTAACACCTTAGTCAGCATTTTGCTTTTTGTAATATGGTATAAATAAATAAATAAATAAAAAGTTACAACGAAATAAATAAACAAGTATTTCCTCTTGTAGATGAGGTTTAATTTGTAACCTAAATAATATCTCTTTTTCTTTCTAAATGATGTTTCCAATTTAGTTCGTCATTTATGATAACTTTACTTTAATTACAATTGCAAATGCAGCGCATATTTTTTCACTTAAATTTTGTTTCTTATTAAATTATTAGTCATGACTCTTGAGCACTCCATAAAAAAATATATTTGAAGAAAAGTCAAGATTGTCTAGAAGAAGAAAATTCTATGTGAAGTCATATTAGAGATGTAGTATGAAATTAATTATTCACAATTTCACTTAATAATAATTTGAACTTTTATAATTGTTAGTCGTTTATAATTCGATCACGACCAACTATTTTTGCTAAATAAAAAGTAAAATTTCAATATAAGATAAGGAATTTTATATATACATTTCCATGCATCAGATCAAACTCAAAATTTTGATAACTAACTTTTCAACGTAAAGGGAAAAAGATACTATGATGCCTTTGAGAAGGAAGTTGCCGTGTATTAAACAAAAATAAATAAATATTTTATGACTATATTATTTAATTTATACTCAATTTGTTCATGTGAAAAATGTAGAAAATGAAATTATCACTACAAAAAAGTTGTGATTTGTGACAGCTTAAAATAAAGTTTCTGGAATGAAAAAAATAAATATAAGAAGTTTCTTCACTACAAAGAACTTATAGTATGCTTGGATGAAAAAAAGTGGAAAGAAATAAAAAGAATGTAAAATAGATTAATTTTAAAATTATTTGAAATTAGAGAAAAAAAACGGGAAAAAATTATTTAAGAAAAAAATTCTATGTATTCATTTGAATTGAATAAAAGTAAAAACAAATGAATATGATATAAAATTATCATTTAACCCTTAAACAAATAGCATCTCCATTATAAAATGTAAATAAATTAATTATATTTCTACTTTCATTTCTCATTTCACTGGTCCAAGAACAAAACGAAATCATACCTCTATTTATAA
>PYAF01002184.1:334452-364999 GCA_007407185.1 Glycine tomentella | reverse complement strand
AATTATTTAAGAAAAAAATTCTATGTATTCATTTGAATTGAATAAAAGTAAAAACAAATGAATATGATATAAAATTATCATTTAACCCTTAAACAAATAGCATCTCCATTATAAAATGTAAATAAATTAATTATATTTCTACTTTCATTTCTCATTTCACTGGTCCAAGAACAAAACGAAATCATACCTCTATTTATAAAATTGAATGACTAAATAGTTTATACACTCACACTAATGTATTCTTAATTAGTTTATTGTCTTTTATATAAAATTCGTATTTATTCAAATTTTATTGGATCCACAATGTAATAATTTCTTTTTTACAAATAATGCACGGAAAATTAAATTCAAACTGAAATAAAAAGATTTTGTAAGACATAAGGGCAACACATAAGCAAGTACAATAGACTTAAATATGTTTGAGATTTTTTATATATATCTGATTTTTGTTTTGAATATCTGATAAATTTTGTTTTGAGTACTAATATATTAAAAATTTTATTTTGAATTTCTATTTTTTATTAGGCGATGACTTAGTACCATCTCAAAGACTCTTTTAAAATATATCAATCATTAGAAAAGTGTTCAAAAACATCATGTATATATCAAAGATCTCAAAATTTTAATACATTAAAGATTCATAATAATAATTTTTTTTATCAAGGACTCAAAAAGATCATGTATATATCATAGACCTAAAAATTATTTAAACTTAAAAAATAATTAAAAATTAGGAAAACCTTTGTAGACGCATGTAGTAGTGTATCCTTTGTTTTGATGAGAACTTCACAAGCCAAGTGAGGACGTGAGATTCCTAATTCCTTGATGGTGAGAGGCTCGTCGGTTTCCACAATACCACCATCATTACTTCAGCGTAGCTATATATGAAAGGAAAAAGATCCACACGAGATGCATAATTACTTATTCAAGCAACATGAAGAAGAAAAATGGTGGGTGGTGGTCCTACGAACTGTATATATAGTTGTGTTGAGGCTATTTGCGAATTTCGTAATAAAATGGTATGATAGGAGGGTGGCCGATCATGACAACACACACAAAAACAACAAGAAGAAAGAGAAGGTTGTAAGGTGAGGATAAGATGAGAGGCACTTTTGGAGGGACAAACAAGTATTTTGAAGGGGAGAGTTATGAGTTTTTTTTCTTCTCTTTTCTTCACATTTGAGCCAACGAAAATTTTTCCTAGGATCAAAGTACATTTTTGTTTTTTTGCTATAATTTTGTATCCTCTTGCAAACAATGGAAGTTAACATTTTCTTTCTTCTCAATAATCGCTTCTCCTTTTTGCCTATTTTGGTTTTCAACCGAATAAAAAAAGGTTAAAAAACAATAGTTTTAGCAAGAAAAAAATGGAGCTAATCAGAAAAGTTACGGAAAAAAAAGCACAGGTTAACATTACCCAAAAAATAATAAGAAGTTTTTTTAATAAGTTTATCCTGTTTTTATTAGAGTTTGATATTTTTTCTGTAATAATAATACTATTTTTAGAAACATTCATTATTAATTTGTAAGTCCTTCGGCTTCCACGCTATTCTATTTTATCCTTTTTACAAGTTACTTCCCATTTGGTCTTACTTTTCCCATTCATCCCCGTAACAATGTTTTGTCTTTTGCGGCTATTGGTTAGTTAGATATTAGTCATTGGTTAATTTAAAGTTTGATTGATAGATATTGTTTTGGAAGATATATACATTTACTTCTGCATCTACTTTGGATTTGTCCGTATTATTTATTATTATATTATAACTTGTTTCTTATATATAAAATTATATAAGTCATTTTATATTTATAGATAAGAATCTAATTTTTTTTTACACATCTCTTACACTTAGGTGTTAGAATGTCTCTGCAATATATGGAAGTTTTGCTTCTCATCATAGACTATCATTCACCATATTCGAAAGCACCAAAATATCTCTGAACTAATTTTTGTGATTCTTAATCAACCAAATCTCTTTATTATTCAATGGAATAATATATATATATATATATATATATATATTATTTTTGGTTAGAGTTTAAACTCACGTAAAAAAAACACTTCGTTTTTCTTAATTTAAATCATGCAGATAGAAAATTGACATCTCTTTTAATATTAGTGATCATAATAATTAACCTCAAATCGTCTTACTTGATTTAAGACATTTGTAACATGTTTAGTGGTAGATTTTAAATTGAGATTTTAGATTATTTTTTAGTAGACTCTATAATGTCGAATATTGAGATCCTAAGGAGAGAGAAAAATAAAAGAATCTTAAGAGATCATTTTTTACAAGAATCAATCCTCTATATATTAAAGATATCTTCAATTCCTCTATTAGAAGATCTAGTGAAAATCAGATCTTGAATTTAAAATTTTTATTCAAGATCTTTCATTAAAGATGTTGTAACTATTTCAATTTCAATTTGTGGTTGATTACTAAGTGCAACAAAGGGACGACTATGCTTTTATTTAATGCGAGTGGTTGCTTACTAGAACATAGAAGTGATGGATGGATTATTCTATGAGATGCTGACATATTTGTAATGAATTGATGATAACTGTCATGCAGTATAGTAACAAGTCGAAATAAACAATATTTGAGATCTTAGGGTTTGTTTATTATGTATATATAAATATATGAATAATATATATTTTTTATTTATCTTTTTACTAGATTTCGTTTTCATTCTTTGTTTTTGTTATTTATTTTTTAAAATATTTTTTTATACAATTTTAAACTTTTTTTTCTTTGATTCAAGTTGTAAAATTTTACCTTGACAAAAATTATAAAATTCAATTAATATTTGAATAAAAAAAGTCATATAAAAAAGTAAATACAAATCACATAAAAATGAGTCTCGTGGATAACTAAAAAGAAATTTGATATTTAATTTTTCAGTTGAAAATGAACTCTATCCATCGAAGGGAGTAATAAGAATATGGAGGGTTACACAAACAACATGAGCTAACTACTGTTTTGTCTGAGCAATTAATCACCGGCACGTCAGACACACAATTATCAATGTGAGACATGAGTGATAATATTTTTTTCTTCTAAAATTAATGAACAAAATGTTAATAATTATAAATTTGAGTAAGTTATAATAAATCTGGAGTAGTTAGAAATAGTATAAAATCTTGTAAAACAATAAGCGAAGGTATTTTACCCTAAATTTACATAAATTAAACATTTCTTAGTTTGTATATAAAAAATTTAAACAATTGAAGTTTAAGAGTAAAGGAAGCAAATGTCATATTCTATTGTATTATATGGTTTATTGTGTCAATAAGAAAGAAAACATCACTTTGATGTTGAAATTTTTATTCCAATAATTATTATAAGCTAATATTATAAGATAATTATATTAATTATTTATTATTAATGAACTTTATTTTATGTGATTAAATTAAGTGAATATATTAGATTCAGATTAGGTGATATGAATTTAAATAAGCAGATGTTAGTATTGACATATTAGGAGATATTGAGAATCCTATTAGATTAACACATTATAAGAAAGGTAGTATCTTTAATGTATAGAGTCGTCGTACATAATTTTTTTTCTCTTTATCTTAAAAGTTACAAAGATCCTATTGTGAATCATAATATCATTGTTCCATTAGATTATCACAAAGATCCCACAATAATTGTCAAAGAATGTTTTGGTCAAGAATCAACTACGGATCAAGTATTTGTTTTAATCCATAATAATTAAATATGTTGTAGATCTAAATACGTGTGATTTTGGCTTCCGTGTAAAGAATAAAGAATACTAAAATAAGGATTAAAGATCTCCAACATTCGCTAATTAAACTATTTTGTTTTGTATGTCTTACTTTGGAAGAGAAATTGATGAGTTACAAAGTAATAAGTTATGATAAAAATTGTTGGTTTAGTGGTTGGGGAGTGTGAAGGGAGGGAAAAAGATTGCGAATTCAAATCTTTCAACTAATATTTCTAATAAAACTAACATTTATCAATAAAAAAAATTAGAAATTAGGATAAGAATTAAGGCCTCTCTCTATATAGAGATGTTCTAGAATATGTTAACTATTATGTTTAACACACAAATATATTTAAATATTGCATACAATTATATTATCTAATTTAGAATTGTCTAAAAAATTAAATATTATTTATCTTAGAGATACAAAAGGAACAAATAATCAATCCAACCTTATATTAGATTACTTTATTTTTATCTTGTTTTCATATCTTATCCTACATATTTGATGAATTTTAATCGAATCCTAAAAAATTAAAAGAATTTCAGTGATTTAAGCTAGTCATGAGCAAAATTCATAAAAGGTCTTGGTTACAACTATTTTTGTTGGAATGTTTGAGTATTCAGTGTACTTTATTAAAATTCTTAATAAAATGAAAGTACAATTAAATGACTTTTATGCTTTCAATAGACTTTTTACTTTTGTTTTACAAACTAGTGTAAAAAAAATGCTCGTTAGCATATATATATATATATATATATATATATCATAAAATAAAAAGAGTCTTACTAAGAATGTAGGGATATAAGAGTTTGTTCTTTTTTCTTTCTTTCTTTCTGGTGTTTTTGTTTCTTTTCTCCAAGTTACCAATTTTTTTAATAGAGTTTATTTAGATTTATAGAAGTGTTTTATAACGTTACAATAAGCAACCTAAAAAAAAGTTATTACAAGCTTTCTCCCGTTTATTTGATCCCGTTATTTTTTTTTTCAAATAGTGTAGAAGATATATATTGAAGCTGATCTTTTGGAATCTACCAAATTGGAAACAAAAAAGTGTGAATATTTTAGCACCATTAAGAAAATTGACGGTGAAAGATGAGGAATAATATATAAGATTTGAAGTCAAAACAGAGGAGGAACGTTCAGGAATTTAGATAGTTGCACTTAAAAGGTGAGACAATGACATGAAAACAACCAAGTGAATTGATTTCTTGAACGTCTAAAATACATACATGAATCTAATTAACTTGATATTGTCTTAATTCCATTCCGGATTAAAAGAAAAACTCTAATCTTCAAGGAAAATATTTGAGCATGCATTATATCTATAATCTATATTTGAGATCATTGATGATTCCAGATTTTAAATTTTAGAACATTCTTTTAATTATTATTTTTCTTTCAGTATGTAACTCAAATGAACTTTACTAATATAGTATATATATTGTGTTCATTAGAGTTTTACTTAATTATTAATCTATCAATTATATTTATGAAGGTGTCGAATCAAAGATAAAAAAAAAATGAGACATATATATATGCTTGATATTTGAACTCTGGAAAAAAAAAATCGACCAGTGTCTAAAATAATGGAATATTATATCGAGTTACTAATCATGCTTGAGAATTGTGAAATCATTATTAATTTGAAAATGTGGTTCCCACCTAGAATTAGGTCTTAGGTTAGTTTTCATAATCAGGACCACTATAATCTTTGATCATAAACAAATTGCACGCCGTTCCACACATTTTAAGAAGATTCACGTTGAATATCGTTTTCTTGGTAAAACCAGACATCTAATTTTTGTTAGGTGTGACCAATGAATTTTTTCATCTAATTACTTACATAACTAAGAAAATATTTTCAATTTTTCATAGATTAACGAATTCAAACTGGTTATATACGATAGGACTCGGGATATGATTCGCAAGAATAACTTAGTCTTATGCAACTAATTAATTGAAATGTGATCAAATTTTCTTTCCTTATCCATTTCTTCACACAGCAGAAGTTCCTAACATTGACTTTGCCAGTCTGCTGGCTCTAAATCTTCTGCAAACACTTAACGCAAAGTGTACACTTCCAAACTGGCTAGAAAAAGACAAGAACAAGTGTATATTTGGATGTCAGTATCAATCAGAATTCAAAAGTATTAAAAGTAACAACCTTCTTTCTTTATTTTGTATTTTGACATTAGAAGATGTATATCAGAATTTCTGAAAATACATTACTAACTTTTGTCCAAACATAGTCTATCTTCACAGTTTAACTTGTTTAGAGTTCTTTAGTGCATGTTTGATTTTAAAATAAAATTACTGTGGTACACGTTTTAATGTAATTTAATGGATAAAAGTAAAATAAAATCAAAAGTAAGGATCTTGATCATTTTGCAAAAGTACTTTTATCTTAAAAGTATTTTTCCACAAACATGCACTTAGTAATATTTTTAGGACATTAGTTGGCAATGTTACTTTAAGATTGATGTTCTTATTGAAGATAGGAATATGTTGGATTCTCTCTTAGTGACAAATGAGGCAATTGATGAAGCTAAAAGAAGAAAGAAAAAGTATTTGGTATTGAAAGTTGACTTTGAAAAGACATATGATTGTTTGAGAGTTTCTTTTTACATGTTAAAGAGGATGAGATTTAATGAGAAATGGGTGTCTTGGATAAAAAATATACTCTCATCATCATCCATTTCAATACTGATAAATGGAAGTCTTATAGGAGAATTTAAACCTACAGAAGGGTTGAGACAAGGGGATCCAATTGTCCCTTTCTCTTCCTAGTTGTAGTTGAAGGATTGAGTGGACTCATGCGACAAACACTATTGAAAAGCCTCTACAAAGGCTATAAGGTGGAGAAAACAAAATGTGGAGTTCTCACTTCTACAATATGCGAACGATACTTTGTTCTTTGCATATGATTATCTCCAAAATGTCCTTTGTATTAAGTCCATTCTTAGAAGTTTTGAAATGGTGTCCGACCTCGAGATTAATTTTCACAAAAGTTCCATTGGAGGGATTGGGATGGATGATACTTTGTTGCATAAGTATGCTCTTTTTCTAAATTGCTCTTACATGGATTTTCCTTTTGTATACTTTGGTGTTCCCATTGGTACAAACCCTAGGAGAGAGAGTGTGTTGTTCAAAGTGTTTGAAAAATGTAGGAAAAAATTGAGTGTGTGGAGACAAAACACTTTCTTGTGTGTGTGTGTGGGGGGGGGGGGGGGGGGGGGGGGGGGGGGGGGGGGTCACTTTAATTAATTTGGTTCTTTCCTTTATTCTTCTCTTTTTTTTCTTTCTTTCTTTATCATACCTATTGGTATTGCAAAAAAAAAAAAAAAACTAATTTCTATGCAAATGATTTTTTGTGGGGTAGAGATGAAAACCATAGAAAGATTTCATGGGTGAAATGGGAGGGAGTGTGTAAGCCAAAGGAGAAAGGAGGTCTTAGGGTAAAGAATGTGATAGCTTTTAACAAAGCTATGCTTGGGAAGTGGAGATGGAGATTTTTGTGTGAGGAAATAAGGCTACGGGGGAGGTCTTATCCTTTAAATATAGGCTAGGGAATGACTTGTCTTTTGTGAGAATATCATCTTTTGACTCGGTGTGGTAGAGAGTAAGAGAGACCTTGTTGATGTTTGTGGTGAGTATTTAGAAGAGGGGTGGTTTGATAGTAATGTGGAGTGGAATGTCGGGAATGAATTAAGAATTAACTTTTGGCATCACAAATGGTGTGGGAATGAAAAGCTATCTTTAAAATTCAATAGACTCTATAATAACTCTCTCCAAAAGGATGCAAAGCTAGGAGAGGTTGGAGAGTGGAGTAGTAAGAGGTGGGTTTGGCGTTTGGCTTGGAGGAGATCTTGGTTTGAGTGGGAGATACCTTTGGTGGAGAACCTTATGGAAGAAGTGGAGAGGGTGGTGTTGCTAAGGGGCTCTTATGATGCTATATCTTGGAAAACTGGTCCAACAAGTCTTTATTCGGTTAGAAATGTCTATTTTTGCCTTCTTCTATCTACAAGTCTTGTTGAAAACCTTTTCCTTAAGTATATTTGAAAACTTTTTATCCTAAGATTGACCCTGATTTTCCTTTGGAGGCTTGGCTTAAATAAGTTGCCAACAAAAGATAATCTTCTTCAATGGGGAATGCATCACATTATTAATTCTCCACTTTGTCCCTTTTGTAATAACCATGAAGAAACTTTGGAGCATTTGTTTTTTACTTGTATTTTTGCACAGAGTTTGGAATAGGTGTTTACATTGGATAGGAATGGTATCAACACAGCCCTGCCAACTCATTCAGCATTTTCATGGATTTCAATGCACTTGGTTTAATGCTAAAAAGAACACTATTTGATTGTCCGTATGGTGTGCCGTGGTATGGTTTTTGTGGAGCCATAGAAACAAAATCATCTTTCAACAATTTCAGCTGGATTTTGAAACTGTGATGGAGGAAGTCATTTATAAATCATTGGCATGGCTTGAGGCAACACATGGTGAGTTCTTCTTCTCAAGGTACCAATGACAATCAAATGTTCTAGTTTGCATTTAGTGCCGTTAATCAATAGTTTAGGTTGCAAATAGTCATATGGAGTACATTCATAAAGTTGTAATACTTGTCTAATTAGATACAACATTGCCTCCTCTATAAAGAGGTTATTTCTACTACAGGGGGCATATTTTGTTCTCTTTAATTTGTATTGGAGATTGTAATCACATGAATACCACTGGTATCTTCAATATTAATAAAAATACTTTTTGCTATAAAAAAAAAAGATTGATGTTCTTTAAATTTTCTATAATGTAAGATAATTTCGTGATATTTTTCAATTATAACTCCAATTTTAGAAGTTCTTTTTTTTCCTAGGAAAAGCTTAATTTTCCTTTTGCATGTTTTAATTAGAGAAATAGAAAGTATCATAATCCTTGTTATAACTAAAATGAATAGCAGGTCAGCTCTATCATTAACTGTGATGATTGATGGTTGAACAAACCATTGACGCCACTATTTGACCCAAATTAGGTTAGGAATACATCACTTGAAGGATAAAATGAACATTAATTTTGTTAACCACTTAGAAACCTAGCTCGATAGAAGAAAAATTCAGGGTCTGAATTTCAAATTCATCAATTGCCAACTTTTTAGTTATAATTAATTCTAACTTTGAAATCCTATATCCTATATTTCTTCATGAATAGTTTGTCTTAACTGAATTAAACAGAAGGATTCATTATTATCCAAGTTACATGCGAATTCATTCTGTAAAGTCTTGGTTCACAACTTCACATCATCAGAGTACTAGTGGTACTAAAAAACTGTACTCAGTCCCAAAAAGTCCAAATTAGTTCTCCACTCGTTACCTAATCAAGGGACTCGCCAACACAAAAAGGTAACAACAAACATTCCCCACCTTTACAACACATCCCTGATGAAAATAATCTAGCAAAACAGAATCTACCCTCAACTAAATTAGACCACTAAAACAGAATTCCACTTCTTAAATAATAAAATAAAATCTGAAATATAAATTTGATCACTTGTTCTAATTCTTAATTTTAGTTTGATCTTTTAAGTATGTTAGTTAAACTAACCGGTCATTTCAAATGTTTGTTACACTAATAAAGTTAATTTTAACTTACTCAATATAACTTACAGTTTCTCACTTGTCACAAAAATTGACCAATTTAGTATGATAGGCTGACCGAATCAACTTAATCTAATATAAGAATTTTAAGACATTAAATGAAACTCACTAAACTTAAGAAATTAATCTGAAACTAAAAAATAATAAAATATCGATTCTATTTTTGTCCCAAACAAAGCAACACCATCTCAAAAATGGGTCCGTAATGGAAACCCACTACCTTGGCTCTTACCCGCAACCAATACCTTATTTTGATCAAATCCATATAATGTCCTCTAACTACAATATTTTTTAATTAAAAACTGTGGTCAATGTTCATTTACTTTTTTTATACATCAATGCTCATTTACTTGTACAGTGTTTTATGAAAAAAATAGTGACATTTAATATATTTTAGTGTTCAGTTTAGGTCAATTAAGTTGTTAGTTTAGTTATCATACAGTAACTTAATAGGATCGGTGGTTGATTTGGAATTTTGGATAGTAATTTTAGTTAGTATACATCAGATTTTAAGTTGAATTTTCATTTTCATCAGTGACTTATGTACATGTAAGGTTATGGAGGTAATTAAGTATATTAATTTTCCCCCATAAAAAATGAATATTGTCCCAGAAGATATTTTCTTAAATGAATGTAAAAAAATATTAGAAGACAAAAGAAATAATAAATCGATATTAATTTCACTATTTTATTCTTTTAATTTTTTATAATATTTACAATAAAAATTATAAAATATTTTTAAAGTATAACAATGCGTAAATGAAGATTGTAATTTGTAAAAATTTAAATATTTTCAATTTATTTTGTCATGATAATGGGATGATTTGTTTAAAATTAAAGAATAAAATAAAATAAACATTTTTTAAAAGTACTTTTTTAGTAAACAGATAGGATTTGTTTATTAAAATATGCAAAAAAATATTTTTTTAAAAAATAAAAATAGTTTACACAACCACACTAAGAAAATAGAAAACTACTTATTTTATTTAGATAAATGTTTTTTTTCAAGAAATAAGTGTTTTTTTTTTCAAAAAATAAGTTTAAATAAGTTCATTCATTCTGTATAAGTTTGTGATATTTTTCTTTATTTTGGAGTTTTTTTTTTTTTTTTTTTAAAAAAAGGAAAGGGTGAAAGGATGAGAAAATAATGAAACCCATTAGACTCAGAGTATACCGCAAAGAGCTAATATATGCTTTTTTTTCTTCAAAAAAACAAAACAAATTAGAACCTCCCAAACATAACTTGATATTTATGAATATAAGTAAAATATTAAATCATAAACAAAAATATAAATAAAAATATAAAAACCTGTAAGCTTTTGTTCAATTTTCAAATTTAACAAATTAATTTAGTTAATGGAAATAATTTTAATAGTGTCCTGTTAATATTTATTATATTTAACATTGATTTAAAAATTAAATATTGATGAAAACTTTTAAAAAATAAAATCAATTTAGTCGTAGAAAAAGTACTATTTACGGTTTAATATAAGAATTTAGAAAAAATACATTATAAAATAAAAAAATGTGATTATATAAAAATTACAATACCTCTAAAATCATTCCACTTTTAAAAAATATTTTTCTAAAAGAAAATAATGAAATTTTTTTATTTTTCTAAAATCATTCCACTGTTCATCAGTGCATATATATAGTCCCCTTTGATCAATAAGAAAGAAAATAAGAAATCAGACATTGTATACAAAATGAGACAAAAAAATCTCTGTTTTTTCTTTAATTAAACAAGAGAATTTTCCACTTTCCAATTTTTTCTTTGTTATTTTTTTCATATACAAACGTAGAAATGCCAAACTGGAAAATGAGGAGCGTAGTACTTTCGTGGCTTTCACTTATTACAGGAAATTTAAATTCTGTTGAACGTAAACCTAAAATCAAGATTTGTGGATTCTTACTTAAGATATTCACATTCCGGTTAAAACCATTTCATTTTGAAAGATGAATTGACAGGTACTCTATATGAATAAAAATAACAATGATAAACAAACTAGTAGCTTTTAAGCATTATTATAAATCTTTATATTTCTCGTAAGAAAAAAAAAAAAGAGAGATGCTGATACAGTAGTTCTAATTATTTTAACGATATGCGAAAAGAAATTCCTCCTAAAGGCTATTAATTTAAAATAATTTTTTACAAAAAAATGTTAGAAAAAAGTATGACTATATATAAAGAAATATACATTATTTTAAAAACTAGAATATGTGACCCTTGTGTATATATAAAAAAAAAACATGTGACCCTTGTGTATATAAAAAAACAAAGAATATGCGACCCTTGCTTTGCCTGAAAAATGTCTGATATATAAATTATTAAATTATAATATTTGAATATATTTATTACAATTATAATATAAATTAGATTTAAATTTATAATAGTTAGATTGCATTAAAATTAGAAAAAATGATTATATGTTAACAATATAAAAAAATTTATATACTCATTCAATTATAATTTATTATGAATGATTTTATAACAAATTTATTAATTTATCTTAAAATAATTTAAACAATGATTTGTAATTGAATAATAATGTATCATGTTAATATATAGACGTTGATTTCTTATATTATATCCGAAAAAATAATTGATAAGCTAATTGAAACTTTAAAATATAAACTATAGCAGATTTTTTTAATTAATAGTTACAAATTTATAAAGTAATTTATTTAACTGTAAGTGTTTAGTAAATTATTTATTTGTTAAAATAACTAATAAATATAAAATCATAGAAATAGACATGTTTACGTGATAATTTTAGATAAGTTTTAATTTTTTATTGATAAAAAGATTTTTTGAGTAATTATTTTTATATTAATTTTGAACTTTTATAATTTTTATTGAAAGATAAAATTTTAATTTGATTCTTTAGTTTCATTTAATTTTTAGGTATTGCGCATTTTACTATTTATTTTAAAATACTTCTAATCAATATTAAAATAAAATAAAAATAACATATAGTAGATAGCACTACTTAAAATAGTAAATTATAAAACACTACAAATTAGTTTATTTATCATGATGAAACAAAATTTTTAACTAATCCAGTAAACCGTTTGCAAAACCGATCTTTCTTGTTATTCATGGATAAAATTTCCGACAATATTATAATCCTACTAATTTTTTTTATATAAAGAAATGGCGAGCATAATTATCTGTACATAAAATATCTGATAAAAAAATGTAGATAAAAATATAGGCGGAGCAAAACTTATTAAAGCACAAGTGTTTTTGTTTTTGTTTATAATTACATGGTTAATGGAAAACACAAATTTCGTGTTAAGATTAGATTAGTCACACACCACTCTCTCTTTCTCTCTCCTCTGTAATAATTTATAAATTGTCCCATCAAAGGCTCCTCTCATCTCTCTTTCTTTTTCTGTTTGTGTTGTGTTGTGTTCTATTTCTGTTCTTTCACCAAATTCTTTTCTCAATTTTCCTCCATTCCCAAGAAATTTAGGGTTTTCATTTCCCCTTTTCATCCCAGGTACGTGCACTGCCTCTTCTTCCCCTGCTTTGATTTCCACGTCACCCTCCCATTTTCGGTGATCCCGATTTTGCTTTAATTCCCCCGATTTCGAGAAATTTTCCTTTTTTTTTTTTTTTGCACCTGAATTGTTCGTGGTTGTGAATGTTGATTTTGACTCGTATCGTTAATCAGGTGGCATGTGTGGTGGGGCTTTGAATTTGGATTTAACTAGGGAAACCCTTTTTCTGTTTTCCCCTTGTTATTTCCCCATGGCCTTCACTCTCAGATTGGGGTTCCCCTTTTTCTTTTTCTTTTTCGTTTTCCTTTTCGGTTTCCGAGAGATTGAAATGCTGGTTGCTTAGCAACTGCTTTGTATTTATGTTAGTCTTAGGAATGGAGTTTGTTTGAAGTGTATTTATGCTTCGTGGGTTCATACATACACAGGGCTAGAGGTTGGTTTGGGTGGGTGGGTTGATACATACATATAGTTTAGTGGTGAGAGAGGAGGGTAGAGGAAGAAGGAATATTCTGTGAGGATGACAGATTTTCAGCCGCTACAGCAGAAGCCGGAGCCTGCTGATGCCCATGCCGAGTGCGAGCTTGGACTGGAGGAGTTTATGCGCGGGCACTTGGATGATTGTATGTCGTTTGCTTCGTGTAGCTCGTCTCGTGCACCGGATGATGAGGATGACGAGGGTGATCAGCTGGTTCGGAGGAGAAGGAGGTCTGACCTTGAAGGGGATGATTTAGCTGAGTCGTCGGCTGCACGCCGGCGGCATTCGAGGATTTTGAGCAGGTGGGCTGCACGGCAGGCACAGGAGATGATAACTACTATAGAGAGGAGGAATCGAGAGTCCGAGTTGATGGCGCTTGCGGGGTTGCATACTGTGTCAATGCTGGATTCTTCTTTTCTGAGGGGTTCGCAGTCTCCAACTTCTGGCCAGGAGGAGGCTGTGGAGAGGCCGAGCACTCAGGCGTCTGCCATTCTGCAGATGTGGCGTGAGTTGGAAGATGAGCATTTGTTGAACCGGGCGCGTGAAAGGATGAGGCACCAGAGGAATTCTGACTCTAATACCAATGTGTCCAGTACCATGTCTGATAGTCGAGGGAGTGAGAACCAAGGGAGTTTGGGGGATCCAAGTGAAAGTGAAAATGATTATGGTACCTGGTCACATGATCAGATTGGATCAAGGAATGCACATGGGGATCATAATGGGTCTAGCAGGGAACAATCTCCTGATCTTGGCGAAGTTGAGAGGGAGAGAGTTAGACAGATAGTTCAGGGATGGATGGAAAGTGGTATTAGTGATCATTCATCTAATGTGAGTCACAGAAACAATAACCGGAGAGCAGAATGGCTTGGAGAAACGGAGCGTGAGAGGGTAAGAAATATCAGGGAATGGGTGCAAATGATTAGCCAGCAGAGAAGTTCGCGTGGGAGCCGGAGGGATGCTCAAGTAAGTGAGGGTGCTCAATCTGATCGAGCCCGCGATGTAGCAGCTGATAATGATGAGAGTCAGCCAGAGCATGTTCGGCGGGACATGTTAAGGTTGCGTGGAAGACAGGCTCTAGTTGATTTGCTTGTGAGGATAGAAAGGGAAAGACAAAGAGAGCTGCAGGGCTTGTTGGAGCACCGAGCTGTTTCTGGTTTTGCTCATCACAACCGTATTCAGGTTTGTTAGGTCCTCTATTAGAATTGTCTTGCAATTTATGGTTCTTGTCATGGTGTCTTCACTTAATAGAAAACCTGAGTTAATTATGGAAGTAACTAAATTGTATAAGAACTCAAGGTTTAATTTGAGGCTCCAGTAATTGCACTATTTAAGGTTGTTACATGTTGTTATCTCTATGTTCTAGATTGTCCATTTTTAGTCCTTTTCTTCTTCATCTCCCCCCTCCTTCTTCCCCCCTTTTTTTCAACCTCCTTGTATCTATAATTGAGTTCATATACCACCGATCCCAATTACCTTGGGTTCAAGGTGCTGTTGATGTTGATGTTGATGCATGGGATTTTTAGAATATTATTCAAGAGTTATTTTTTTGCTCTGGATTACCAAATCTTTTTCTAAAAGGGAATAATAAAAAGAAGGAAGAACATAATTTTTTTCCTTTTGTTCTGTTAATTGTTGTAGTGGATAATGGTCCAAGTTGTGGTTCTATTTATAATATGCTTATTATAAGAGATCTCCTTTCATTGTTCTATGAAATCTATTGCTTCCTTTTCAATTTAATTTATTCAGTTGATTCCTATTTATTTAATTATTTTCTTTTAAAAAATTAGTGAGTCACGTGATTAGAAGATATTTAGGTGGACAGTAATTGTTTGTTTTCCCTTTTTTACCATATATACTTGCTCCTCTTGTAAATTGGCTATTTATACGAAATTACCTTTTTCAGTCACTGCTCAGAGGTAGATTCCTCCGGAATGAAAGAACTGTTGAAGATGAGAGGCCACCGTCTATGGCTGCAAGTGAATTAGTTCAGCTAAGACAACGACACACAGTCTCTGGTTTAAGGTATGCAATTCAAGACTTTTTCCAAAGTTTTTCCCTCCATTTTTTACTCAATCTAATTAGAATTTTTTTTGTTTTCTTTAGAGTCTAAACTGATACAAAATAGAACCCCCCCCCCCCCTCTCACACTGTTATTTTTGGCTTCTCCAAAATACAAAAGAAAATTGAAATACTATCCTAGAAAATTGAATGTTCTCTTTTAAATCCATGCTGTGGATGCATCTTCTGCTAATACTATATTGGAACTTTTGGTATAGAAATAAAATAAAGTAGTTGAGATGCTCTAACATCTGTGACAAGGAGTAGTAACTTGGCACATTGGTGGATTTTTTATGGACTCTATGCCTTGCATATTGAGTAATGTGCTATGGTGGATTTGCATTTGACTCCATTATCATGGGAAATTTGTATTGGTATGGGGAGGAGTATAATTTTTTTTTGGTATATTGATGGTTTTAAATGAATATTTATTTTGCGATATAAAATTGTATTTTTGTTCATAATGAATGGGAGGAGTATTGTTTCTTTTGCTATTTGTTTATCAATGGTTTTAAATGAGTCTTTATTTATTTTGCTATCTAAAACGACATTTTTGTTCATAATGACAATGCATTAATGGAAATTTTCTTATGGTTGGATACTTATATTAGGTTTCTTTGTACTGAGTTGCACCATAAATACAATATTTATAATTAAGTTATTATTTGTCATAATCCTCATTTCATTTGTTTCTGTTCATCAGCACTTTGGTTTTCGCATATAAGTTTGTTACTCAATATTCTCTGAGCTCTATATATTTATGCTCTTCAGTTCAATAAGACACAAGGCTATACTGCGTGTGTTAGCTTGGCTTTTTTCTTATTTCGTTTAACATTTTTATGTGACATATATCTATAATAAATATTTTTATTATTATGCTTCTATGCCAATATGGTATGTTGGTAAATATTGTGTACAATTTGTTCTTGTCATAGTAACAAATTGGTTGTCATACACTGACACTTAAATGATGTAACTCAGGGAGGGGTTTCGTTCAAGATTAGAAAATATTGTTCATGTTCAAGCAGGCACCAGTCCTGACACCACATCAAATAGTATCGCGAATGAACCAAGAGGCGATGAGAACCAAGCAAACAGCCTGGTAGATGGCCAACAAGAAAATTATGAACAGCAGATTAGGAGCCTGGAAACTGATGTGCGTCAGTTGCCTAATCGAACAGGAACTTTGGAGAGTAGCACAAGTGAGACTATAAGTTGGCCAGAAGCTAGTAATCAAGGGGGGAATTGGCAGGAACAAATTGTTGAAGAAAGGGGAGGAAACTGGCAACAGAGTCCGTTCAATCAGACGAGAGATGGAAGGGCAGTTGGTGATTGGCCACAGGAACCTCCCAGAAATTTAGCTGGGGAAGATCCTCATCCCCGGGAAGCTCAAAGAATTTGGCATGATGATAACACAAGGGAAACTGTTGGTAATTGGTTCGAAGGACCTTCTGGAGCTTCGAGGAATCGCCGTGGGGTTCCCATAAGAAGATTCAATAGATTTCATCCGCCTGATGATGATAATGTATACAGTATGGAGCTTAGAGAACTTCTGAGCAGGTAATTCTTTCCTTTTGAATCTTTGCCTCACAGATGACTTTCACAGCATGTTTGGCTTATTTATCCCACTGTCAACAGGTGTTTGGGAAAAGGAAATAAAAGGAGTTTCTCCCAAGAGTACATTGTTTTTTTTATAGAAACATCTAACCTTTCCAAAAATCTAAAATGAGTATGCCATTTATACGTTGAGATTGTACTGAACATGGTTGATACTTCATTTATTGGCTTTCTTATCTTCTTGCCACCAAGCCTTATTATTGTTATGGATTTTTATTCATGTTTCAGGAGAAGTGTTTCTAACCTTCTTCGTAGTGGTTTCCGTGAAAGTCTGGACCAATTAATACAGTCATATGTGGAAAGGCAAGGTCGTGCACCAATTGGTTGGGATTTGCATCGGAACTTGCCAACACCAACTCCTGCCTCTCCTGAACGGGACCCAGACCAGCAGGGTGAGGAACGCGATGACGGTCTACATGAAACCATTAACAGGCCTTCACTGGTGTTGCCTTCTCCGCCAGTACCTCCGCCACAACCTCTGTGGCACCAGGATTTGCATCAAACTGGATGGTCTCGCCATAGCATGCATCGTTCTGAAATTGTATGCATCTTTCTTATCTAAATTCTTTATGGACATGTATTTTACTTTTAGTTACCTATGGAATGGCACATAGAATATAGTATTATGTTGCTTCTTCCTGTCTTTCTTTTACATGCAACCAATTTAGGCTTTTCTTCCAAGGATCTTCAGTAGTCACTACTAAGCTAGTAAGCTATCACCTTAAGCTAGAAAACTAATAAATTTGATTGGGTTTAGGATGTTAATCATGTCTCTACCATTACATTTTGTGTTGATTACTACCATGCTAAATGATGCTGAATATATCTAATAAGGTGTCCAAGAAAAAAGTAACTCTTAGCCGAATCTAACAAAATTTTAGTAAAATGAAAAATTCTAATAGTTTTAAAAGCTTTGGCTACTTATCATTTGAGATTTCTGTTGTCATTCAGGTGCCGACTCTTGATATGCCTTTCTGACAATAGGTCAACTTATTTTACTTTTTATTCCTGGAGTTTCTTCTTTGCCTAAATAGTTTTCACACTGTATTTTATTAAGATTCTTTTTGAAGCTCTGGGTTTGTTTGCTGATTGGGAACAGGAGTGGGAGATAATGAATGATTTAAGATCAGACATGGCAAGACTTCAGCAAGGCATGAATCACATGCAGAGGATGTTGGAGGCCTGCATGGATATGCAACTGGAGTTGCAGCGCTCTGTCAGACAGGAAGTATCTGCTGCTCTAAACCGCTCAGGTGGTGAAAATGGTGCGTGATTTCTTTTCTCTTCTATCAATATAGCCATGTGTTTTTTTTACTGTTTTTTTTTTTTTTCTTCCTCTTGATGATAGTGCATCTGTATTGGTTGCATTTATTTTAATGTTAATTATCTGTGCTTATGGTTCTTAATCTGCTGTTATTCACATGGTGCTTAGCTTTCTTTATCTCCAGTTATTCATATTACATGTTAATTTATATTGTAGGATTGAGTGCTGAGACATCTGATGATGGGTCTAAATGGGGGCATGTGAAGAAAGGAACTTGCTGTGTTTGTTGTGATAACCATATCGATTCTCTTTTGTACAGGTACTTATACATGATAATATATATAATTTGTGTTGATGAACAAAATACAACCCTACATTTTATGCTGGTATCTGTAGTTTATACTGTTGACTTATTCTGAACACTGGATTTGTTTCTTCCTTTCTGCAAATTGCAATTTCTTGCAGATGTGGGCACATGTGTACTTGTTCAAAATGTGCCAATGAGTTAATTCGTGGTGGTGGTAAATGTCCTTTATGCCGAGCACCAATTGTTGAGGTGGTCCGAGCATATTCCATACTGTAAAAAGGAAATTAAAAGGACATGGAGCAGAAAAAAAGTTTGAGGGAGTTTATCTCAATTCTAAAGGTCTCGAGGTTCTTATTTATAAGTGTTCAGTAGATGCCTTTGTTTTTCTGATTATATATGGAACTCCACGAATTGTATAATTGGATTAGCAAATGGCGCTGTTGATTCATCATTCTTACGTAAATAAAATAGTTGCCCTGATTATTCTTTGAAAAAAAAATTCGTTGAAAATTCCAATGTTGTATATGAATAAAAATTGAATTCCCCAAAACAAGAGATAGTCAATCTATACCATTTTGCCTCAAATAATCGCAAATAGGAACTGGTTATTTTTTCTCTTATACTGTGCATATTTTCAGGTTATTTTCAAATAATTCTCAGATGCTTTGACGACTTTGAATTACCGGTGTTTCTATTTTGTATGTTTTTAGTTTCTTTAAATGGTTAATTGATATTGTTTATTTATTCTTTAGATGAATGGTGAGACAGCTGATACAATAGAGGGTGTAGTCCCAAGTAGGTTGGCACCACCCCCTCTAAAGATCCAAGCTGCTTACCCAAAATATATTTTTTAATGTTATAATTATCTTTACTAAAGGAATTATATTAGAGAGATTTACAGTTTACAAAATCTAATTATATCAATTATATCAGGACCAAGTACCTCGGATAGAATCTCCCTTCCTAACTACAAATTTTCCTAGCTGTTATGTTGGGTTTCTTTTTTTCATCCTTTTGTAATATTCTCATTTTATTAATGAAGTTTGGTGTCTTGGTGTTTTCTAGCTTTATGCTCTGAGGCTCCCCACCAGCATTTATATAAAAAAAATATTTAATTCTTAAATGTGTAGAAAATGTCAAACTTAAAAAAAAAAAGTCTATAATAAATAATGTGAAACAGAACTTTAAATTTTTTAGGATTTATTATATTTTTAGTCTCTGAATTTTTTAGAATTTATATTTCTAATATGTGATTTTCTTTTACTAATCAACGTCCTTTCAGTTTTTTTTTTTTTTTCGTTTTTACTTTTAATTTCATTTTTTTTTTGTCTTAAAGGGACTAAAAAATATCTTAAAAATTTAGAGATTAAAAATAAAAGTTCTAAAAGAATTTGGGACTAAAAATATAATAAATTCAAATTTTCAAATAGGCTCGTGAAACCAATTTATTCAAAACTTTATTCAGCCCATCTTATTTCACACCTAAAAGTTACCATCAGTATTGTCGAACTTTGTGAAGTCACAAATCAACTTCACTTTGTTCAAAATGATCTCATTTTATTGATTTATTTATAATTCTACACCAGTTTAATCAATCAATTAGCTTAAAGAGTGCGATTTTGCTGCAAATGAGAATTCAGAAGGATAAATGTTTTCTTCTATAAGGCATTTGCATAGTAATGTTCTTTCATCAGTGGCTGAAATGTATAACAAATATCTTTGTAAGTCTCTCAGCAACCCGTACGTTATGCTATTTACACTTGATAAATTGTTATCATGGTTTGAGTATACTGTGCAATGGAATTGAGCTTCTAATTTCTCATTTGTAGAGAAAGAAAGTGAAAAAGAAAAAAAAAACATTTTAAATTATATTTTAATTCAAAACTTGAATCTTAATTATTATTTTTTTAATTCTACGGAAAGGACCCTTAATCTTTTAGATTTACTGTATGTATTAATAGTTGATCGATTTTGCGCTACCATGGTAACATTCTGGGCTCATGTCAGTTTTTGAGTACTAATCCCCCTCTTACTCCTGCTATTCTTTAAAGTATTTATCTACCACAATAACTATTTCTAACGCATTTTAATGTTACTTATTTTTATTTTTTCGTAGGAAAACATCTATCCCATTTAGTTAAGTTTATTTGAATTTATAAAATAATTTTAAAACATATAAATTATTATGAACTTATTTATATAAAGTATCGATTTGATTCACAAACTTTAGTATATGGATATATATATATATATATATATATATATATATATATATATATATATATATAAGTTAAGATGGTTTATCAATACCATATAATTTACTTATTTTAACCAACATTCATATGTCGGGGACTTGTTTAATAACAAGTTTTAGTGAAACAAAATTTATTTATTACACTTTACGGCAATAGTAGATCCTAAAATGCCTTCTTAATAGCTGCTGCCAATTCATCATAGGCTACTTCCCAAGCACTGCTCAATTCATCACTCC
The DNA here is from genome assembly GCA_007407185.1 of Glycine tomentella. Classification (NCBI taxonomy): domain Eukaryota; kingdom Viridiplantae; phylum Streptophyta; class Magnoliopsida; order Fabales; family Fabaceae; genus Glycine; species Glycine tomentella. Next base: position 343,905 of record PYAF01002184.1, on the reverse strand, counting down.
ATTTGTCCCCAACTGCCTCCTTTATTGTTTTCAACAGTGCTTCTTTAACCACCTACAGACAAAACATTAGTAATGGATTAGCTCTTACATTTTTCCTTATAATCAAAATTCCATATAAAACTTTCAAAAAGTACATAATTCAAGATTTTAAGTAAATTCATTACCAACCAAAAATGATGATCATAGCACTGCACCATGTAAAATTTAAGTATATGTGCATTTATTGTAACATTTTGTTATTTATCATACCACGAATTGAGGATCAGTGATTGCTTTTTGGGCATGGACAGAACCAAGTGCGGCATCAGCCACTACTGTTCCATTTGCTTTAAGTTGACCAGCTGAGTCACGCACCTACAATTCAAAAAAAAAATAATGTGACAAGATAATTATGAAAGAAAAATAATCAACAAATACTAATAGGACTTAATATACTATTCCTAGTACGAGGTATGGTAAAAATATAGTTTAATACATCAATGTATGTTTGTTGATATTTTAAGAGTGTCAAATACATGTTTAAGCTTAAAACTAATCACATGAAATAGCTATAATTATAGTTGGATGATACTTACCAATCCAAAAAGCTTTTCAGCATGGCCCGTGAGCTGAGGATTACTAGAATCTACTCCATTAGATAGAAATGAGAACAAGTCCTTTGCTGCGGGTGCTTTCTCCAGTATCCTATTAATTTTTAATAGTAATAAATAAATAAAAAAAAAAAACCATTCACATTGACACTATCTCTTTTCAAACATAAAAAAATGTCCAAAGGAAAAACAGAGAATGAAAGACACATGCTTTGAGAGAAAACTTACGAAGTGTAGAACACAACGCTGTATTGAGGAATGTTTGCCTTGAATGCTTCGAATGAGCTACTCACCAAAGCCTCTTGCTTCTCAGTGAAAGCACCCATATTTCTTTTTTCACTTTTTTTTCTTTGTTGTTATTTCTATTGTTCAACGCAGGTTATGCAACAACTTCACATCCAATACGTGTTTATATAGAAGGCTTGGAATGAGAGAAATTACAGCTTAAGTTTCTCTTGGCTTGTGGAGGGTGTCAATCGGCATGATGAAGATCCAATGATCTTTTCAAAATCTTAATCAAATAATTTTTTAATTCATCAAAGTAAATAAGTAATTTAAGTATCACTCTGAAATTTTAAAAAAAAATTGTCAATTTTCATGTAAACATAATAAAACTTGAAGTATAATATCACACTTTTAAACATTCGTTCCCTTTCCAAAACTCTCTCTATTATTAACTTAAATTTCATGCAGACTCTACTAATAAAACTTGAGCCCAAATTATTTAATAGTTTCACTATGAGATTTCACCCAATACTGAAAAGGGTAACAAAAAATTTAAAAAAAAAGTGCGATTCTAGAATTCATCTTAATAAAAAAAAATGATGTTCACTATCTTTTTTTAGTTACTTTCGTGAAGTTTCCTTTGTAAAAATAAAAGAAATAAATCTACTAGATTGGAAAGATATAACAGTATTTTTTTTTGTAGGGGTGGGGATATAATAATATTAAAGTGTGTAAAGCATGAGAAGGCTTCTCGCTGAATAAATGGACATTACAGAGATTTTTTTTATAATAAACGTATGTTCAGTAAAAACTCGATTATATTAATATGAATTGTATCGATCAGTATTGAATAAATATATATACAATTCGGCATACTAACAAATTATAAAAATGTATTATTTTCTTTCTTATATTTTTAACAGTCAAATTATTATTTTCTATCATTAAATCTTAAATATTAGGGGATCAAGAGAGATTGAAACCCACAATCTCTCTTTCCTTTCTTTTTGTCTCAACAATCAAACCAATTTTATATTTCTTAAATTACTTTTTGTGAATGAGTAAAAATTAAATTAGTTTAGGAATATTGAACACTTGTTAGCAAAAACTTCAAAAAGTAATATTTGTAAACATCAATAATTTATGGGATAAATAATTAAATTTGTTCTAAAAAATATGATATAATGATAAATTAATCCATGAAAAATGATAAATAAAAATTTAGATTCCAAATGTGAAAAAAACATAATAAATTACACCTGTCATTTAATTTATGAGATTATTTTATTATTATATTATAATGTTTAATGATTAATTTGATAATAAATTATATTTTAGAATTAATTTAACATTAAATTATAAAATTTAAGATCAATTTATCATTAAATTATTTATAAGATTAATTTATCATACTTTTTACATATCCATAGATTAATTTAAAATTTTCATCTTTTAAAAATAAAATTGTTATCACTTTACAATTTTTATAGACGAATTTCACTATTAGGACTAGTTTACGCCATAATTTCTTGAAGAATAAAAAAAAGACAATTTCGTGTGGTGCATGAAAGACAACCGTGACGTTTGTGGATGTGTTAGTGCATGAAAGACTATGTTGGCTTCTCATTCTTCCAGTGGTGTGGCTTTTGAAAATTGAACACCTTGGTGCTGGGTAAAGTCATGGTTCTTTTTAGTATAATATTTTTTTATTTTCTTAATCAATATATTAATATATATGAATTTTTTTTTGGAATATTCCTGCCTTTGAGCCAGTTGAGCTTTAGTTGGCTAAAATGTCATGATATCAAGACTCGAGCAGCAATATAGGTAAAAAAATACCATAATATTATTTAATTGAAAACAATTATGTTTGAGTTAGATAAAAATAATTATGAATGTCAAAATTCTCACTTTGAATATTTAATATTTATCATTCTTTGTGTTTTATATTGATATAGGTATTGATAAAAAAATATTAATATAGATAAATCTTAGTTTTACCAAAAAAGATCTAACTTATTTGGAGAGGTTCACGTGTGATATTATTAACTCTCTTATTCTTCCTAATAAAAACACTCCTATTCATCTATGTATTACTTTTAAATTACTCTTAATTTTTGTTACATAAATTACTTTATTAATTTGATGAGCCAGTCTTTTTTATAAAATACTTCACTTTCTTACTTAGTTAGATATTTAAATTTTAAATATATATTAAATAAACTTTTTATATTGTTTTAAAAAAATACACTTTTTATAATTTAAATTTTATCAATACAAATAAAAAGTACATGATATTTGAATTATGAAACCAATGGACAATGACATAAATCTTGTGTGGCTAAATCACATGCCAAGCCCAAAAATAAAATAAAAAATGCAAATATAGGGAAAAAAATGAAACTTTGAGGAGGAGGAGAACAACCAAATACACAACAACACCGACACCTACACAAATCCCAAATCATGAATGATTAAAAACAAAAAAAATAGATATGGAGAGGGAAGTCATCATTTCCAAAGGAACGGAGGAACAACGCCCTCTTAAGTCCATTTCCTCTCCCTATTCGTCGACACGGAGAGGAGTGCCGAGGGGAGCGACGCATGGAGAGAACAAGTAGGAGTGGAGTGGAAAAAGAAGGAAAGGGTGAGGACCGTGAAAGAAAAAAGGGAGTGAGGGAATAAATATTAAAAAATGAATTTCTTATAGAACTTAAAAATGATTTAAAATCTATTATTGAAATAAAAAAATTTAAGAAATCTTAAAAATAACATGACATTATAAATTTTTTTACACAAAAAATGATTAAAATCTTAAAATAAGATTTACCTTAATTACTGACCCAATCTCAGATCAGATACGCTGGCCTCAGTAATGAAATTTAATTATTTGGTCAAGAAGCTGACTCTAATGCGTCACAACATATTCACATACAATCATCTCAGAAGCTGAATTTATTTTATCAACTTTGCATGCTACTAAAGTCTTGTTGTCAACAAGTGGAAAAATCTACAAGCTATGGCGTTTGCTTCAAACAAGGTCCAACCCACGATGGTTTTCCCATTAGTTGATCGCTACGTTATTGTGACTATGATAATATTTTTGTCATGTGTCAGTTTTTTAGAATCCACCTTTATCTTTTTTATCTGCTTCCTTAAAACTAGAAACGTCTAATATACTTATTATTTTTATTCCCATCAAATATTTTATACGGGAAGCTATCCTACTTAAGTAGGATATACATAAGATCAGATCATAAGAGGTGATATAGTTATTTTTTAAAATATTTAATAGAACTATATGCTTAAGTCTCTAACTCGAGATCACTAATGATGTGTTTGGACCATAATCTTAAAATCATGATAAAAAATTGAAAAGCAAAAATAATGATTTGTTGGTTTGACTTTCAATGTGAAATTGGAATTGTTTTTGGAAAAATTAAATCTAATTATTTCAATCACACTATAATTAAGTTGAAACAATCTTGTACAATATTTAATTGATTCACATCTTTGTGATATATAATAATTTTTTTTTGTTGAATAGTGATATCTAATATATTAATCTAATTAACAAGTATATTACCACAATATTTGTAAAGCATTTAGTTCTATTTTTTTGCACAAAAACTTGTATCCCATTTAATTTAAGCTTATTAAATTAATATTGAAACATATAAATTATTTTGACTTTATTTGTATAAATTACCGGTTATCAGAAAGATAAAAAGAAGTACCGATAATGATTCACAAACATAAACCTACGCAAATATATAACTCGAATTTGTTTTTTCCAATACTGTATGATTTAATTACTTATTTAAACCAACATTTGTATCAGGAACTTGTCTAATGATTTACACTTTAAGGCAATAGATTCTAATTATGCCTTCTTAATAGCTGCTGCCTATTCATCGTAGGCTACTTCCCAAGCACTGCTCAATTCGTCACTCCATTTGTCCCCAACTGCCTCCTTTATTGTTTTCAGAAGTGCTTCTTTAACCACCTACAAAATCATCAGCCATGAGGTTTAGCTCTTACATTTTTCCTTATAATTAAAATTCCATATAAAACTTTCAAAAGAGTACGTAAGGGTATTGGTCTTCTCATCATCTCAACAAGTTATTAATTAGTAGCACCTATAAACTTTTAAGTTGACCTCAATAAATATGATTAGCTAAATGAAAATACGTTGAATCGAAGCTTAACCTTGAGGGGGAAAAACAATCGAGAGAATAAATGCAACAAAGATAATTAATAATTAGTGAACATTGCAATAGATAATTAAAAAAAAAAAGTTATTAATAACCTCATTCAAATATAAACATGTGACGGTTTAGCTTATTTTAGTTCCATTGTTTATGTCATAGTTTAAATGAAAAATGAGATAGGTAGCTTAGTTATTTCATTATTAAATCAATTTTGTTGAATATTGCTCAAAGAATTAATAAATATAATTTTTTCATTAAAAAATTGATGAGCTTAAATGTTATATGTTTTGATATTATTTTTAAGATTGCAACATTTTAAGATTGTAGTTATTAAATAATGCATTAAACAAAAGAAGTGTGCTTGTAAAAATAGTGTGTATCATTACACTGCTCTATGTAAAATTTAATTATGCATTTACTATAACATTTCATTATTTATCATACCACGAACTGAGGATCAGTGACTGCTTTTTGGGTATGGATAGAACCAAGTGCGGCATTAGTCACCAATGTTCCATTTCCTTTAAGTTGACTAGCTGAGTCACGCACCTACAATTCGAAAAACATATAATCATGAAAGAAAAATAATCAACAAATACTAATTAATAGGACTTTATCCTGTAAAAAAATAATAATAGGACTTTACATACAATTCCTAGTACGAGATATGGTAAAAATATAAAATACAATTCAATGTATGTTTTTTGATACTTTAAGAGTGTTAAGTACACGTTTAATCTTAAAATTAATCACATAAAATAGCTATAATTTTAGTTGGCTAATACTTACCAATCCAAAAAAAATTTCAGCATGGCCCGTGAGGAAAACATACTATAAAAGACACGTATTTAGAGAGGAAAAAAAAAAAAAAACTTACGAGGTGTAGAACACAACACTGTATTGAGGAATGTTGGCCTTGAATGCTTCGAATGATCGCTACTCACCAAAGCCTCTTGCTTCTCAGTGAAAGCACCCATATATCTTTTTTCACTTTTATGTTATTTCTATTGATTGTTCAATGCAAGTTATGCAACAACTTCACATCCAATATTTGTTTGTATAGAGGTCTTGGAGTGTGAGAAAACCAAAGCTTATGTCTCTCTTGTGGCTTATACAGCGTGTCAATCGGAATGATGAAGAGACAATTATCTTTTCAAAAACTTAATCAAATATTTTTTAATTAATCAAATAAAATAAATAATTGAAATGTTATTTTTAAAATGGTTAGTATATTTTTTTTCAGTCATATATATAAACGTAATTATTAATCCAAATTAATATCACAGTTTTTAACATTCCCTGTCTTCCTTAAAAAAAAGCATTTCCTTTCCAAGACTCTATTATTAAGTGAAATTTTATGTAGACTCTACTAATAAAATTGCGCCCAAATTATTGAATAGAGTCACTATGAGATTTCGCCCAATAATGAAAAGGGAAACAAAAAAATTATAAAAAAAAACATGTTTTAATTTTTAAAAAACAAAGTCTTTTTTATAAAAATAAAAGAAATAATCTGCAAGATTGGAAAAATTACAGTATACGAGAAGGCATCTCACAGGATAAAATAATAAATGGACACTAGAGAGATTTATTTATAAATGTATCTTCAATAAAAAAAAAAAAAACTCAATTATATTAATATGAATTGTATCAATCAATGCTCAAAATATATTGATTAATTATGAAATTTAAAATAATAAGGATTAAACATAATTCAGTATACATAAATTTATAATAATATATATTATTTTCTTTTTTAATGGGTGAAAACTAAATTGCTTTTTTTTTAAAAGCAACTAAATTACTTTAGGATTAATTAATTGAAAACTCTTGCTTTTCTTTGATATTTATTTTTTTATTTCCGTTCTAACTATTATTAATGCTTGTTAAGAAAAAAAAACTTTAAAATTAATATAAGTAAATTTAAAAAATAAGTTTACACAATAATTTCTTGAAGAATAAAAAAAGGCAATTTCGTGTAGTGCATGAAAGACAACTGTGACGTTTGTGGATGTGTTAGCCGATTAAGACTAGCTTGGCTTCTCATTCTTCCAGTGGTTGGGCTTTTGTAATGTAAACACCTTGGTGCTGGGTAAAGTCATGTTTCTTTTTTATTATATATTTTTTATATTTTATATTAGAAATATATAATTTGTAATGAAAAAAAGGATCAAAGAAATAAATATATCTGACATTTTTAATAAAGTTGTGATGTAATCTTAGACTTTAGTTTTTTTGTTGAACACACTTATCTTTAATTGGAAAAAAAAATCCTTGAGTGGTTATATAAGATATTCATTATAGACCATAAAACTCATTCTCTAAATATTTAGGACATGAATCTAAAACTTTTAGTTAATTAGAGTAATTTAAGTTTAAAATAGTTAATTTACAATGACAAAAGATATTTAATATTTTTATTTAATTTTTATTTTAATTATTGTGTAACTTAAGATGTATTTATTATTGTTTTAAAATAATAATAAAATGATGCAACTTGAATAGATTTTAGTTACATTTAATTTATATTTAAAAAATATAATATATTTCATCTATCTAATTATAATTGTGAAAAAATATTTATCTCAAAATAATTATCATTTTAATTTATTAATATAATATTAATTATTTTTTTCACTTATATCTCTTAGCATATTAATGATATGAACTACAAAAATAAAAAATCATTAATAATAATAAGAATAATTTTGTAAAATCATATTTTTGTTTATATATCTATTAGTTTTTTTCTAGTTCATGTAAATTAACTTAAGAGAACAATTATAAAGAGACGGACGAATTAAGATCTCACAATTAACTTAATTTGTGTAAATTTCATAAAATATTTTTACACTATATAATCTCTTTGAAAATAATTGTAATTTTAATTTCTCTACCTGAAAATGTATTAAATATATTTTTTTAAAATATTCATGAATTGGGTTTTATTTTTTAATTACCTAAGAAGTAAGTATTTTCTATTTTGTTTGGTTGGCTAACTATTAGAAGGGCTTTTATTTTATAAAATAAAATAAACAGTTGGCTAAAATGTCTTGATATCAAGAATTGAGCTGCATAAGCTAATGGTTTTTCGCTTCCGAGTTTTAAACAAGACACAGAAGAGCTAAACTTTGTATGTAAACAAATGATTAATCGTTGTTATTTCTGAATGATAAAAAAATAAATGATTCTTTTATCAATATTCTTTATTATGAAAATCTTTTATTTTAATTTATTTTTTGAAAAACCAAAAATAAATATTATCTAAAAGGACATGATTTGAGCACAAGATGTGTCAAACACATGCAAATAGAGTTTTGAAATAGGATTATTAATAAGATTTTTCAAATAGGGTTGTAGGGTTGGATAGAAGTTGTCACTTGTTGTCTTCTTAGAAGCAGAAGCTCCAACGACCAACAACCAGAATGGAAAAGGGGAAAGGAAGAGAAGGTGTGCAAAACATATTTATTATAAAGTAATTGGTTCCACAGCATCAGAGAGTCAGCGCTTCTCTTTCATGGCGTCGAGGCTCACCCTGAAAATACCTTTCGAAGCCGAAAACGCGTTCGAAGCGTCGCTGAGGCAAGCCTTCGAGTCTCTGCAACCATCCCTGAGACCCCCTTTCTCATTATCCATTCCCAACCCCGACGAATACGCCCTCCTCAACAGCGCAATTCTTCACGGCGCTTTAACGGAGCCCCATTTCGCCAAAACACACATCAAACACTTGCACGCAATCGTCACCGACGCCTACGCCACCTTCGTCAACTTACTCCTCAACGCCGTCCTTCAACTCTACCCCAAACTTCTCCACTCCGTCAAAACGCAGTTGCTCTGGCTCACCGAGGAAATGGTCCACGTTTTGTCCATCGGCTACGACGCCCTTTTGGTCTCCCTTTTGCGCCAAATCGCCGCCGCCGATTGCACCGAAGGCAACTTGAACCTCTGCTCCGAGTTGGTGACGCTTTTCTTAAAACACTTCGATCGCTTTTTGGAAGACGCGCCACACGTTTTGTCGTCTGCGTTGTACACGTTTCTTAGGGTTTTATCTGATCAATTTAGGGTTAGTGTCGAAAAGTTGGAGACTTTGAAGCGGTTGGATATCGAAAAGTTGGAGACTTTGAAGCGGAGGGAGATTCACCTGTGTGTGAAGATAGTGAGGGAAGAGTTTCACTTGTGTTTGAAAATTGGGAGGGATTTTATTCGCTTGTTGCAGGATTTGGCTCACGTTCCCGAGTTTAAGGCTATATTACAAGACATTGTGTTCAATCCATCTGTGTTTAATGTTGTTGGGTTTAAGGATGTTTCTCAGATTTACTGCACCAGGACTTCCAGTAGGTATTCTCTGCTTAGGATTAGTCCTGAGATGGAAACCCAATTGAGGTTTTTGTTAACGGATATAAAATTGGGGCATCACAAGAGGCACC
>PYAF01002184.1:314178-329342 GCA_007407185.1 Glycine tomentella | reverse complement strand
CAATTTGAATGTTCCCACTCTCTAAAGCCAAATTGAACCGAATTTTCTCATCTTTCACAAAATGCAGTGCAACCTCAGGAAAGCCCTTCTGCTGAAGATAAGCAATCACAGCCTGCCCACAAAGCTGTGAGTTCCTTATCATGTTCAAGACATGATCATATCTTTTCTTCAAGAGGGAAAGCTTAAAAATATATTCAGTAGCATCAATAATTATTGCTCTGTTCTTTCCATCCCTATCCAAGCAGAAGATTGTGTTGCCAGAGACCTTTGTGATATAAATTGCAATGTCCAATGTCTTTATTATCCCATTATCTCCATTGGGAAGACAGTATTTGATGTGATTTAGTGTTGTATAAATGAAAACACCATTTTCGTCCCAAGCTCCACTTTTTACACGGATAGTCTCATGGAGAGTGCATTGGTGCACAAGTTTCTTGCTAGCAATTATAATGGCATGTTTGCTGAGTAAAGCAACATGTTCCATGTCATCAGACCAGACAACATATTTAATAAAAGGGGTCTGAAGTTCACCAAGAACAATCCTCTGCTGAAGATCAAATATAACAACCCTATCCTCTGACCTACATAGCAAGTTGCCTGTTCCTGCATAGAATATAGCATCAGTGGCAATCGGAAGTACACTCTTTTTAACAGTATCATTCTTCAAATTTTTTATAAGGACTTGATTACTGCTCTTCTCCAGCACAGCAAACCGATTACGAGCCACAAAGACTGCAGAAGCTCCATGACCTCTTTTTTCATCTTGCACATCACCCCTACCATAACTGTGCTTTGATATGCAATACAACTCATAAGATCCACCATCTACATCTGAACACAGAAGAAAAGCATTTTCAGTTGGGCTATAAGAAAGAGTCTTTGGGCTTTGATTCAAGCTTAAAGAGCCGGGTCGTCGGAACGGAAGTACTTGTGCATCTCTTTGTGTTGGGAATTCATAGAAACACAAGAACCGATCTTTAGTGTAGAACAACGAATCACCACTAACAACAAATGCAGGCCTTTCTCTCTCCAGCTTAAAAACAATCATGCCACTGTCATGACCAGCTGCCAGCAGATTCATTTCAGGATGGGCTGCAAGAATCCAAAACCTGTCATGCTCTCGGCGGAATGTTTGAACTCCAGTTCTCTTCGTTGCATCCCATATGCGAATACTTTTATCTTCAGAATTTGACACAATGATATCCTGTTTGGCATGGAACATAACACATGAAACATTATTCATGTGCCCTCTCAAGGTGTCCACTTCCCATGCCTTTGTGTCTGACAATAGAGAAAGAAATCATTAACAGCAAAAACAATACCACCTCAAATACTACAAGTTTAACGCATCCAAAAAACTGGGTATGCATCATAAGATTTATCCTTTTTTACTTTTATATTTCAAAAACTGTTTTGTAAAATGATTGCACACTACTTAACAATCAATTTCTCATCCAAAATCTGCTATATTTAAGAGCTCAGAATATAAACTCTTAAAAAACAGAAACGTGCTCACAGAAACAACACATTCAAATGTACTCAGGGAATAAACAAACAATTTTTAACAAACAAAAAATCATTTTTTTAAACAATAAACAAACAAGGCCTTAGTCTTCAGTTTTAACTTTTAACCCCAACAACTAATGTGTTTGGTTTTGCAGTGCAGGAATCCAATCAGTGGTTTGCGAATGTTGAATGAGATTTTGCCAAGGAAAAAATGTTGTTTGGTTGTTTTCACTTTTCAGAAAAAAAAACAAGTTTGAATAGAACATTAGAACCGAAAAATGCAGATTCCAGATGAAGGCATAAATTTAACATTAAGTTTTTCTCCAAACTAGCTATTGGGATAAAAGTTTTCAAACACCAAAAACTTCACCTTAAGCTCAACCTATACCAAATTCGTAATCACTCACCCAAACACACTAAAGATGTAAGTTCATCCACACACTTAAACGTTAATACAATAATCAGCACAGCCTCAATCCAATACAAAAATCCAACACACTTCCACATCCCAGGCGCGATTTTGTATGTTTACTGAGAACCTAGTAGTTATAGCTTTCACGTCCCAGACGTGATTTCTTGCTTTTCAACGAATTTCTTGCTGGAATTATGTTTTACTACAAACTTGCCATCGGGATAAAAGTTCTCAAATATAAACCACTTCACTTAAACTCAATCTTAACCAAAATCAAGTTTGCAATCACACGCCCAAACACACTAATAAGTTAACACAATATTCATGAACAGCATCAATCAATCAATCCTATAAATCCAGCAAACTCAGCATTATATGAAATTGAGTAATTTACCATTCATCCTCCAAAGTTTGACTTGGCGGTCATCGGCAGCGGACACAATGAGAGGCAGCGTGGGGTGGAAGGAAGCCCAATTAACGCCGCGGTCATGGCCTTCCAAAACATACTTAACAACGGCATCCACGCCGCCGAAGAGATCAGTGTTCATCTGACTGAGGCGTAGGATATCGTCGGCCGGGGACGCGGATTTCCGCTTGAGAGAGCTGATGTCCCAAACGCGAACGGTCTGGTCGAGCGAAGCAGACACAACGAGATCCTCTTTAGGATGGAACAACGCACACATGACATAGTGATTGTGACCGGTCAAAACGGAGATGCAAGTGCGCGATTGCCAGTTCCAGATTCGAATGGTTTGGTCGTCGCTGGCGCTGACAATCCAGGGGTTCTCGTGGTGGAACTGCACGGTGCGGATGTAGTCGAGGTGGCCGAGGAGCGTGAAGAGGCAGCGGTGGAGCTTGTAGTTCCACACCTTGATTTTGTAATCGTCACCTGCGGGTGAGATTAGATTAGGGTTAGCGAGGTTCGGATCTGGGGAAATGATATGCAGATCTAGGGAAATGGATGGTGGGTTAGTTACGAGTTACCTCCGGAGACGAAGAGGGGCTGGGAGTGGTGGAAATGAACGCCCCGGACGGGGCCGTCGTGCTCGTCGAACTTGTCGATGAGGGTTCCCATGCGGTAGTCCCAGAGCTGGATGACGCCGCTGTGGAGACTGGCCAGGATCCATGGCCGCTTCGGATGGAAACTCAGGCCCTTCACTCTGTTACTCTTCGTCTCGAATTTCGTCAACATCTTCTTCTGATGTGGTTAGGGTTAGGTTTAAAAATGAGATCAGAGAAGAAGGAGAAAAGCAAGAAAGAGGGTTTTGGGAAGATGAGATTCAGATCTGCGATCCCTTGTCACCCTCGAATCGAGCATATCCCCCCAGTTTACTAGAGTGCGTCTTGATTCGGGCATGTATATAATATATACCTAGTTAATAATATTCTCTTTTTTTATTGTTCGGGTTCAAAGGAATTTATTTACTTATTTGTAGTTTAGCATAAACTTTCTATTTAATTATTTTTATCCATATAATCAAAGAAAAATATCATAAAATTTATAACATTCATATATATTCTGTTCAATTAACTTGAGTTAATTATTCCTAATTTTTGTATTTGGTTTTTGTATATATCATTATCATCACAGAGTTTTTATTTTTATTTTAGTTTAGTTCAATTCTGATCTAAGAAAAACGATTGAAATAGTATTCACTGTTTAAATTTTTCATGAGTAATGATGTGTTTATTATATCTTATTAGTTAAAATATTAATTATTTTAAGCGGTCAATTTAATTCTCATATAAGAATTCAAGTCAATTCTTAATTATAAATAATATATATATATATAAAGGATCTCAATAATAAAAAATAAAAAAAAGTAAGAAGGATGGGACCAATTGTGATGTGGATCTAAGGAACAGGATTTCGATCAGGGACACAACAAAATATAATATAAATCTCCATAGTTCTTGAATAACTTTGATGTAATATATGTAAAGACTTCAACACTCAAGTCAAAAAGTGCTTGAAGTATATTGATAAATGAGTGAAGTTATTCATATTTGAGAGGAGACTGAATATTTATATGCATACCCGATGAAAAAATTTGTATAAATTAATTGTATTTTGTATAAGAGGACACGTGGTCACGTGTTATGTGTTTGTTACTTAATTGGATTTGTCTGTCTCATCCCGGTATAATCGGATAAGTGTGATGCTAAATTGGATTTGTTACTTAAGGAGATTTTGTCTTTTCCGTTAAACGTAATTAGAGTTAGTTGGTATAATATCCACAATAGAACCTAACAAAGAAACAAAACAAACCAAATTCATCATTTCTATTTTTTGTGAAATCTGCTATCAACACAAGAAAAAAATATCATCCATGTATTTATCTTTTAATAATTGAAAAATACACTACAAAATATATAAATAACCCTTCTCCTAGTGAAATCTCCTTTCGCCCGAGGGTTAGTTAAATAGTTGTAATTAAGAAAAATTACTTATGATTCAATCCTATACAGTAATTCTGTAGGTGTATCTGTTTTTATAGACTCAATATATAGTTAACGTTCTATCCTATAATAGTGGCGTGCCTCCAACCTCGTTTTTACCACTTTTCATTTATAAAGAAAGACAAGAAGAAATTAATAGTAATGATTATAATATGTAGTTAAAATATTTGCAAAGAAGATTTATATGAAAACTTACAATACTTTTTGAACAAAGATTGAAACTTCCAAACTTAAAATTGCAACTTCAAGCATTTATACAATAGTGTTTTTGAGGGTACTCTTACCTCGCCCAACCGATTTGAGGTGGACTGGTCTTATTTATATAAGGGAAAATATATGCCCAGAGTACACTCTTGAAATAATAGTCTTGCTCAAAGTGTACTTTTTTTTGTTAAATTAAGAGTTTGTTCTACTCTGGTACACATGAAACTCCCCTAAATTTGGAAGATTTGGTAATCATAAAACGAAATATCTTGCCATATATCTTTCTTAGAAATTAGAATGAAAACATACGTAATGTAAGATAATTAAAATATTTTTACTATTTAATTTAAAATAAATTAAATGTAAGAGTTATTTTAATTTAAATTAAAGACAAATAGACTTTTTTTCTGTTTACTTTATGTTTATTTACTCTAAGCTAAATATTTATTATCTGAACAACATCACAGCTGTTAAATGATGAAATGAAACAACATCAATATTCATCTTGTTATGTTCTCGTGGCTTCAACAAAAGAGCTTTTCTAGCGATACTCATTAAACCACAAACAAGGATTTTATATTGAACTGAAATTACAATCACCCAAGTCTTTTTGTTAGTCAAAATGTGGAAATATATCAATGCTCAATGACAATGTCTTGTAGATTAGACTGAATAATACAAATCAACTGATGGGGAAAATCTTCCACCCAAATCCTATCTTTGAAAATAAAAAGCCAAATTAGCTATATGCAATCATCGACAACACCTTGGAAATAGCTTTTGTTTCCTTGGCTACCCTTTGTTCATGCATCTTGAAGTTGCTTGCAATCAGCTTCAAAGATAACCTATGATAAATAGAGGTCTCTTGTTGGCTCCAATGCCCACTTGAAACATAGAACTCCAGCAATGGCTGCAGGTTAATACTGGGACATTATATACTTTGTCGTACTAGCTATCACTACGTCTGCATCTCTAAAAATTACTCTAAATTTTGTACATGTGTTGGACCGAACAACTGCATCAAAGTTGCATTTGAACCAACCCGCTAGTGGCAAGCCCCTAGCTTTTAATGGAACTTTTGAATATCTTTCAAGTTCCAAAAGAACCCTACGTCATTTAATGTGCAACGTTTGTCTTTAATAGATTATATAAATTTATAATAATTTCAAAAATATTTATTTAATTCACTAAAAATAAAAAATAAATTAATAACAGTTTAAAATAGTTATTTACAGTGAAAAGAAATTATAAAAAAATATTTTTAACTTGAAAAACTCATATTATGTAGTTCTTTTGTGATTGCTGGTTTTATACATGCTATGCATATTTAAGATTGCCCATTTAATTAATACAAGTAAGGTATCTTAAATTATTCCATCAACAAGACCATTGTTGTTTCTTTTAGAATAACCAATCAAAAATGTAAAATTACATTCCAGAATGACTACAGATTTTGGCTTTCTAGTGGCCAACCCAGAAGGTAAAAAAAATCATGAAAGGGTGCAGGAAGTAACTCAGGTGCAGGAAGTAAAAGCCCAACAAGACATAACGCCCATTTAACAGTTACGTTGGCCAAATATACCTACTGGTCAAGCCCAAAAACCTAACCTGGCAAAATAATTAAATAATAACAAGGGAGAGAGAGTTTCGGCGTCAATGTTGATAGGAATGTCAATGCATGTGAGCTCTATCATGCTTTGGTGGAAGCAAATGAAAATCGGGATAGTGTGTAGAGTTAAGAAAGATGTTGAAATAATCTCACGACATTGAAAGTAAAAGTTTGATTGAATCAATTAATTAGTGGTTAAGTTATATGATGTTGCTGCCAATCATGCCAAAACCACTTCTGTATATGTTCAATTCGAAAAAAGATGTATAGTAGTTACAAAAATAATTTTGACTTCAACATTCAAAAGAGAGAGAGTGTTCCTCTTCATTCAAAACTAATTTAAGAGGATGTTTGGTACCCTGTTGTTTCTCTTCATTCAGAAGCTTTGATGGTCATCAATCATCATAATGTTGTTCTTTAGCTTTTCAAGATCATCTATCATGTTACTTTTGACATCCAATGAACTAAGTATTCTCATTAATTTCTCAAAAGTGTGGGACAAAAGAACTTCAACCATTTTTCAAATATCTGTATGTGATAAAATTAATGAAAAGTTAGTTATGAATGTATCTTGAAATGTATTGTCATATGAAGGAAAATATAAAATATTGTATAATAATGAAAAAAATAAAATATTATATAATGAATATATGGTGAAGATAGTTTAAAATTAGGGTTTGAAGAATAATTAAGATAAAATGAAAATAAGATTTTAGATAAGATTCAAAGAACATGAATAATACGATGAAAACAAGACTAACAAACATGAATATAAGATAAACGTTTATTTTTTTTTTAATTTCTCATCAACCATCTTAATTCTTAAATGATATTTTATTGAAAAATGTATATCTATTTTGGAAGTATATCTCTAGAACTATATGAATTAAAGTTTTGGAAATGCATTTCCATAATAGATACATGTAATTCTGACAGACATTTCTAAAAAGCAAAAGGGCTGTATTTTTTTTAAGAAAAGGGGTATAATGAGTAATTGAGAGGTAAAAAGAGGGGTATGTAGTTAGAAATAATGGTGATGTATATAGCAAGAGCCAGTGAGTTATGTTTGATGTTCAGATTCTTCGGAAATTGGGCCGATATGAGATTTACTTATTAACATTAAAAATGGGCCTGAGTGCAACGTTGAGATCCGAGCCGAATTTTTGCCCTGACAAGTTTTTGGGCTGATTCTCATTACAATTTGCGTAAAGTTTGTGCCGGCAAAACATGGACAAAATAGAATGGGTGGGGTGGGCGATTAAACGAGTATATATCAATATTATGTTTTAGTTGCAGAACAAGAAGCAAAGTTAATATCAAGAAGAATGTTAACCACATTTTTTTAACATTCATTTAATCAATAACTGAAATTTATTGATTTTCAATAATTTCAGTCAATCACTAAACAAGTGTTTAAAATATAGTGTAAGAGATAGTGTCCCTGACATTTATCTAATATTAATAAAAATGATTAGTGTTTCGCAGTATAATAAATTATGATTTGAATTTCATAGCAATAATTATGCTACAGTACCTCAAATATATTTGCCTCCAAATAGATAATTTATGAAGAAAAAAAAGTTAAACAACAAGAGAAGAATATTATATATATAATTTACTTAATTTCTATTAAATAAAGTTATATTTAAAAAGACAATTCATTAATAAATGATAGCACTGTGCTTTCTTTTGGTAAGGCTGACACTGAATGCAAATAAATTCCACATGTGCAGAGTGCAGACTGCTGCTAATTAAGTTTCCATTCCCAATGAATCAGCATTTAATTCTTCCTTCGATCAGACTCCTTCTTTACAGATGAAGTACAATGTGTGTTGCCTGGCTACACAGAAACAAAGGGAATCCTGCTTAACTACAACATGGCAAGTTTGGAGACACCTTTCCTTTCACTTTTCCATTATTTACTTTTCTTTTCTTTTCTTTGCCGAGTCTGCTGCAACTGATACTATGTCATGTGTAATGTGTACCTTCTCTCTCTTTACCTCTTGGTCTTTCGGCAATAAAGAGATCCAACACAACATAGTCATAGGCAACCACAAAGGCAAAAATCCTATCAGAAAGTAATAATGCTAATCTTTTTATCAATAACTTTATTATCACGTTTCTTCCATTGCCTTGTGATATACAGTTGTCACTGCCTACCCATTGTTTTGTTTTATACTCTTTTTGAGGATTTAAGTTTACTCACAAAATTAGAAAAGTATTGCTGTTTTTTTTACTGTATTAGTGTATTAATATAGTAAACCAATTTTACATTATGTA
Organism: Glycine tomentella; assembly: GCA_007407185.1. Classification (NCBI taxonomy): domain Eukaryota; kingdom Viridiplantae; phylum Streptophyta; class Magnoliopsida; order Fabales; family Fabaceae; genus Glycine; species Glycine tomentella. Next base: position 320,871 of record PYAF01002184.1, on the reverse strand, counting down.
ATGTCAATTCACTATTGTTATGTTTTTTAAGATATTTATCCAAAAAATTAACAAACATATCTTATATGATAGTTTGTAGTTTGATGATTATATAAAATATTTTATATTATTAGCGCATAATTTTTTCTTAATATTTTTATTTATTACTATCACTATAATATCTTACATATAAATGAGTTTATAATTAGGGTAAATTTAATTTTATTAATAAAAAATATCTTAATAATAAAAGTTTACTATGAGAGAGTAATTAATGCAGCGTCTAGATGTACCCATCCACTATCCCAAACAGAAACAGAATTAATGTTATCTTGTATCGATAACTTTCTTAATCTGATTGTGTTTTGTTATTTATAGCAGTAGATATTGTTACTATCATGATTCATAAGCAAACATAGAATCTGGGTCATTAATAAAAATTGCTAGTGGTGCAGTTGTCAAATCAAATCCAATAATTGGCACTCATTCAAACAAATATTTAATTAAAAATATTATAAAGAGAAGTACCGAGATACTCGTCATTAAAAAGCATACTGCACTCTTGCTTGCAAATCTGACTGTAGTTGTGATCATGTGGTTGATCTGGCGGGAAAAGAAACATGATTATTTAAATATCACTAATTTCAAGTTTTAAACAAACTAATTAATTAATTTATGAAAGTAATATAACCAAATCAATATATACTAATGATTATCCTTAATGCAAGCTTGCAACAATCTTTCTCAAATCAATGAAAGAGGGAGAAATGTATCAAGTATTTATTTCACTTGCAAAAATAACACGGGCCACGAGAGGAACACAATATAAAAACATAAAGACAGAAAAAACATGAAATGAATATGCATTCTCTCTTTAATTTCCCCACCTCTTGACTTCTCTGGATTTTGACCTGGACATCAAAGTCCTTACACGTAGTCACACTTCTACATGCGCCTGAAGACATTATGATAAGTTCACACATTTCATTATTCTTAAAGATATAGGAATTTAATTCTTTTTGGCTGTTACTAAACAATCTCTAATTACATTTAATGATCAATCTTAAAATACAAATGAAAAATGTCCTTTTCCACATCCAATTATGGTTGTGAAATGAGTGAAATGAGAAAAGAGATAAAAAAATTATTTTTATATTCACAAATAAACAAAAGAAATTATCTAATATTTTGAATTCAAATAAAAGTAAGTTTAATTAATTTCATTTTTATTTATTGATATCATTCCTAAAATACTTTTCATTTAGTTACAATTCTATTTTATTGATGATAATGAATTCTAATGAAAAGATTTTATGAATAATTTTATTTTTCACTTAAAATTAATAAATTAAATGATATTAACTAATTTTTTAATTAATATTATTTTTTATTTTGTATATATAAATTCTGAGATAATATAGAAAAATAAAAATAAATTATGTAGAGAAAAATTTTCGAAAATCAATGGAAATATTTCTCTAATAATCGCCCGGCAGCATTCTGTGTCAGGTGCTTCAGTTCTTCCTTGTAGTACTATCATGAAGTTAAAGTTATAAAGATTCAGAACCGAAAATGATGTAATTGGAATGTATCCAGTTATGAATTTCACCACCACAAATAATTGTCGGTGATGATTTCAGATTGGATAATGTTGGTCGTGGCCTAGGACGATAGTACCTGTTTGTTTGATGAAATCGAGAGAATATAATAGTGGAAGGGTCTAAACAACTAGTAGTTATATGGGCTAGCTACTCTAGGAAAAGCTCCGTGATCGAACTTCTTTTCTTTTACCCAACTAATTTCAATTTATAATATCTTGCCTTTGGGTTTGGTAAACTAATTAAGTGTCAATGGATACGTTAATTATTAAAGCTTAATTTTAATCTACAAAACTGATTTTAGTTTAAACAATTAAGTGTAAAACTAAATAAACTTCATTTACTGTTAAGTTAAACATGTTGATCAACCGATGTAAATTTATTTTACTTTAATATTTTTTTTATAAGATATGATATAAATTTGACATGTGTTATGCATTGTAAAATACCTTTATCAGCAAGTTTCAAATAATAATTTGATATCACACTTTCATTTAAAATCTTAAAACAATAAATTTATAAATTTATGAATCTTTTTTAGACATACGTTATTAAACTTACTTATTTTTTACTAAATGTGACACCTTACACTTATATTTATATTCTATCAATATGTGTTTGACAAGTGGTTTTCAATAAAAAAGAATTTAACATGTTTATTTGGTGAAAATTTTAAATAAAAATTATTCAAAAATTTTAGGTGTGAGAAAATGGATGAAAGCATTAGATATACTTAATTTAAAAAATGGAGAAGTTAATCACTCCTCTGTTTTATTATAGTTGTCATTTTAACTTTTCAATATAATGTTAATTATTTTTTTCATATAATATTAATAATAAATAACAAAATTTATAAATAAATTAATGATAAATAAAGTTAATTTTATAAAATTATTATTTTTAATAGATTTATAATAATAATTATTTTAGGACGGAGGAGTATTTGAAAAAAATTGCAAGATGAAAATAAAGATTTTGATAGATAAATCAATTTATTAAAAATATAAAAAGCCACACTAAAACACAAAAACCGCCAAAAGTTGACTAAAGAAAGTCTGAGAAGAGGGTGGACTATAGATGAAAACTAAAACACAACAGATCCTCACACAAAACCCAAAACTCCCTGGTTTGAATGTGGCAGCACCAAACCGAACGAAGGACTTGAAATGCTATCCAGCAGCAGCTCCTCTGCGCATCTTGACAATGACTAAGGGCTAATTACTATCGTTAACCAGACAAATTTTAAATTTTATGCATTTAGAGTTATATATAATTTTCTCTTAAACAATGACACTTCACCAAGCCCAAAAATTCCCATGGCTGCAACACTTCCATTTGTCAACATGTGCTTTCCTAATAAATTTTTAGGTGTCAAAATTATACATAGTTCAAACTAGAGAGACAAAGAACACCATTATTATTATTTTTTATCAAAAAGTCAAGCTTATAATATAATTTAGTATAACTATTATATTTTAGTTTCTATGTACTATTAGCGGGAAAAAAATTACATTGTTAGCTAATAAAAAAATATATGATTTGAATAACTTTTTATCTCTGTAAAATATGATTTTTTTTATATATTTTTTTATTTTTTAAATTTCTGTAAAATTTATAAAAAAAATTAGTCTCTAATGTGAAGTAACAACATTAATTGATAACATAAGAATTACGTTTACAAATAATAAGTCGTTGATTTGTCAAGTTATAAAGAAGTTTAATTTGATAATCACAAGTGATTTTTTGATAGATTTTGCTTTTTAAAGCTCTCATCAACTAGTATAATTTCAACATCTATTTTAACATAAATAAGGATTTAAAAATAGTTTACAAAGGAAAAAAATTACACATGACTATTTTGTTAGACTCTTCAATAATATGACAAGTCAATAAATTATTAATGTCATTATTACATCATAATTTAGTTACTTGATAACAGAAACTAAAACAAACAAAAATTACATAGACAAAAACAATCTTTAAATAATTAAAAACCCTATTTTATAGGAAGCAAAAGGTTACAAACCGAAAACTATTATTATTATGACTAGTATGAGTGTATGATAATTATACTATTTACTATGTCTCATTATAATTGTCATATAATAGAAATGTTTTGTTTCAAAATAGTTGTTATTTTATTTTTTTAATATAAAATTAATTACATTTTTTACTTGTATTCCCTTATAATATTATTGATGGAAAAAAAATCTATAAATGAACTAATGAATATATAATAATACTAATTTTATAAAATTATTATTCCCTCTCATGTATTTATTGTTTTTTCTTGATATGTGTAATTAAATAATTTAGGACGACTATTAGTTTAGAACGAAGGGAGCAAAACTTAACAAATATATCATAGATAACAGTTTATGGTTGAATAATAAAATAATTTTATTTATTTTTTACATTTATATACTGTCTACTCTAATAATTATATATTGTGATATATATTATTTTGATGTAGTCTAAATAATCATCCATAAATTGTATAATGCACTTTGATGACATCATGATTCATGAGTTATTTATTAAAATCAGGGAGTCTGTTTTTTTACAAACCGAAAGTTAATTATGTACATGCTGAAGATTACCAAATGTAAATAAACAAACAAAAATAACGGTCCTAAAGCTATAAAATTTCATGAGAATTAGATAATATTAAATTTACTAATGAAAGATGATTGAGACTTACATGTCTACGGTCATTAAGGATGATTAAGCTAACAACTATTTGGCTAAAACTCGACCCCGAAATGAAAATAATTCCCTAAAAATGTATTTTATGTATGTGAAAATATAGACCCCTCGAAGTGACTTCCAATGGACACAGTATGCACTATTAAGTCGGCATACATATGGTTATAACATTCATGTATTTTCTAATTTTCCACGAGGAACATCCTCTATGCCGTAGCCCCCACCTGGCGGTGGATCTGCATTCTTGGAATCCTTTTCGTGACAATGACGCATCCTATGCTTCTAACCTCTCATTATTCTTTTTACTATAATAAATCATGAGTTGTGAAAGGTGATAATCTTCTTTGAACCTTGTGCTTTACTAGTTGCTTACCAATTCTTTTCTATTCTATTATAACACACACACACACACACATATATATATATATATATATATATATATATATATATATTTATATATATATAATAGCATCTCTCCCTCTCTATGCTTGCCCTCCTTGTATATTCCTCAACTTGATGAGCCACTATAGTTTACCACACAACTTTATTCCTTATCCAACTTATAATTAAAGTATACTCTTCGTGACTGGCTTATAGATCAAGTTCTCTTTCTTTATATTGGTTCTTCATTCTTAACTTAGCTTCGAGTTATACTCTCTCCATGATTCCCATCGACCATGACTAAACTTTTTTCCTCATTATTTTACGGTCACGCCAACCTTTTAGGACATCTGGAAGAGTAAAGACAAAGAAACGTAAAAACGAAGCCATGGGATAAATTACATGCGCAGGCAGAAAACATCACATGCATGCCCACAACATAATTAATTGACATCAATTGATTAGTTTCATATGCGTCCTCTGTAATTTTCAAATATGTGTATATATATATACGCCACAAAAACTTAATACCTAGATTAAAGGTTTCTTTAATTAATTACGTGTTTGCTTGAATATTAGCTTTCAATTCTATCCAAATTAATTCTAACATCATTGATTTTAACAACTTTCTACCATGGTTTCAAGGGTCAAATTAAAATTTATTTTACACATTGTACGTAATGTCTCTAGTTGGAATGACCATGACATTTGGAACAAAATGGCATTTGTATACAACATACCAGTGCCCTGAATATAACACTTGTTCTTTTCCCTTTACCAATGGGTTGCCAATCATTGAAGCAGAGCAGGGAGATATTTCTATTTGTTCTTTTCAGAAATGTTTTTTCAATTTAAAAAGACATGAAAAATTTATATGTAATATTTTTCTATTGAAAAAGTTAATACTAAAAAAAATTAGTATCCTTTTATAAACCAGAAAAAGTACCTCGTAAAAATTTATTTATGAAAAATTGTTATAAAAGTGTTTTCTTTAAAAAACCAATCCTATATCGCGCCAAAATATAGTTATATATAGCTACAAAAAGTTTGTCTTGAAAAAGGGGTTAATGCATGACATTGAACTTCGAAATATTTCACCAGCGAACTTTCGGGTAAAAGTTTCTTATTTATTATTTATTGTTACTATTTATCTTAATTGTTATCATAAATCGAACTTGGCATTACCTTTATTTAAAGAATGACTATTACTTATAAGGAGAACGCATTATACATACATGTGGTAGAAAAAAGAGAAGAACATACGCATGTACCATTAAGTTAGCTAGCTAGGTACCTCTGTAAAGGTAATACCAACAATTTTGCAATTTCATCATCAAAAAGCATAAATATTTTTTCTCTTCATATTTATGGTAAGATACCCTACTATAACACCATTCTCAGTCTTTGCTCCTTTGATATTTATGTCCTTTTTCATTCAATGCTTGTTAAGTAAAAGTAAGAACAGGATTAGGCTTCACTTTTAACATATCTGGCTTGTTTGTTAAATATAAAGCTTAAGCTCAGCCGCCTATTTATTTATGTATTTTTTTAATGTCGGACAAAATTTGTTTAAAATTTTAACCTAACTCTCTTTCTTATAAATATGAAAATATTCAAAATTCATCGTTGTAAAATTAATGTACATTTTTTGTCTTTCAAAATTAATATGTATCATTTTTGGTCTAGAATAAAGTTCAGACATTTGGAGCTACATGCATTATTTTTTTCATTGATTATATGTACAATCGATGTAAAACTATCGCATTTTACATAAGTTATATGCATAATCAATATAAAAAAAATACATTTACATCAATTTTATGTATGGCCGGTGTAAAAGGTCAACATCTTATGTTTAAATTTATGCTTGGGTAAAAAAATGACACATTTTAATTTTGTAAAGACAAAAAATCACTAAAAAACTTTACAATAATGAATTTCTAACATTTTCATATATATAAAGACAAAAACATATTTTATTCATCTTTAAGCTATATATATCTGTGTGTCTATGTGTGTGTTAAAATAT
>PYAF01002184.1:291770-314078 GCA_007407185.1 Glycine tomentella | reverse complement strand
AAGTAATTATTATTTTAACTTTTTAATATAATATTAATTAATTTTTTCATTTATACTCCTAATGATGAAGTAATATAATTTTTTTAAAATGGTGATGCCTATATTGCATCATTTTTAGCAAAGAAGATTAATTTCCTTGAAAATGAACCATGCATTGAAGTAAAAAAAATTAATAATACGGTTAATTTCTTAAAATTTCTTAATTCTTTCATTTGTTTATTAGCTTTTATTGACTCATGTAAAAAAATTAGGATGATATTTATTATAGATATAAATAGTATTTTTTTTATCAATCTAAAGAAAGTATCAAAAGTTTTAATTAACTCGTTTACTCAATCAATCAACTGAGTTTGATCACTCCTTTGATAAACCCAAAAATATAATTATAACAAGGAGTTATAATGTAAATATAAAAATTAAACTGACAATTATTCTCTTTTTCTCTATATTGAGTGGGGATTAATTGATGTATAGAGAGAGAAAGGGAAAGAAAATTAATTGAGATAAATATTAAACTTTTATAAATTTGATTGCATTCTTTGTTTAAAATTAAAGCATTATCAGGCCATTAATTATTGGCACAAGTCAAATTATTGGTTTAGCCATATCGGGAAAACTACTCTAATATTAGAATGATATTTGCAAAGATTATATTCATATGGGGATCTTAAAAGAAATATTAGGTGATGAGCTGGTAGATTAAGATTAGATAGATCAAATCACTTGGTACCAAAAAAACAAAAAAGAACAAATTTCTCTCACCTTGGTGAGTTGCACAGTAAATCTTCCACATTCAGTTGCCAAATTTTCAAGAAAAAACTATAGAATTCCACTAGGAGCGATAAAATTCAAATATGGCGTCTAAAATATAATTCTCATCCTTTTCGAGATTTATATTATATTTTCTACATAAAAAGACAAAAACTTAGCTAGTGTTACAAATCACAAGGTCACATAGCACTTCTCACCACTTATCTCTTCCATCTCCTGTTCATTATTCCATTCCTCAATCTCTCTCGCAGACAAAATCAAAAGTTCTTTCATCAATCCCAAAATGGTGACAAATACTTGACCTTATTATACACATTCGTGCATAATTGTCAAAGCACATACGCACATAATTAACAATCACGAAGTAAATTAACCACCCTATCAAATTACTCATAAACTCCATGCTTTCTACTAAAATAGCAGTGATTAATTCCATTACGTAACGCAAGCCACCAACCTCATCTACCTTGTCTTCTTCCATCTTTCAGAACATTAATTTCCATTTTAATTATGCTAAACAAATACCGTAAACGCAACAATTTGATCGATCATACAGAGAAACCCAGAAAACAGAATATATGAATCACACGGGGAACAATTGAACTTGAAATTCAGCAAAATTCACCGCTTCTGTTGGTATGAACTAAATTCATGAGATTCACACAAAAAACAATCCACACAAACAAGAATCTCGTAATCCAACAAACCAAGCCATAGAACCAAATCAAAGGAAACGAAGGTAATTAATTGGAGGATTGGAGAGAATTCAATTCAATGTTATGTTGATTCGAGTAATTAACATATACTATTCGGGATCCAATATTTCACATCTTATACAAAGTGAAATATATATATATATATATATATATATATATATATAACATATAAAAAAAACCAAAATAAGAGAGGGGGAGGGAAAGAAGAAAGAAATTGACCAAAGAAGTGGAATTGGATTAAAAAAGAAAAAAAATTGTGTAATTTACGTAGTTCGACAGGGTCGAATGTATGGTTGTTCGAGGAAGCTAAGGTTGGAAATTTATTGATCATGTACAAGTAGTGCAGCCCCTCTTGGGAAAAGTGGATCTGAAGAAGGCGTCCATGTCCTCCTTATTCGTGACATCGAAGAACTGAAACTCGTCAAGTAGCTTTCTTTTGCACGAGGCGAACTTCGGCTTCCTCGGCGCCGGCGGACATGTCATCGTCGCCGGAATTTTGCTCTCCTTCGACGTCGGAGTACGGCAACTCTCGTCGTTGACGTTGACGGCGACATCGACGGTGATGGCTCCGTCGTTTTCGGCCTCGGCTTGCGTGACGGCGCTGCGGTCGTCTTGGTCTTCGGAGGGGAGGTCGTCGTCGATTTTGACGACGGCGGCGATTCGGAGCTTGGGCAGCTCGTGGTGGAGGTGCAAGTCGGTGGACATGGTCTCGATGATGTGTTGGTGGGAACGGAGAAGAGAAAAAAAAATTTACTCAACGTGAAGTGCGTGACTGCGTTTGTTCGCGTTTATATAGACATGGTTTGGGGGGGTTGAAAAACTTTACGGAAAGCTTTCAAAGCGTGCGTTAGAAGGTAGAAGGATGAATGAGAGAGAGAGAGAGAGAGAGAGAGAGAGAACGGTAGGATTAAAGAGAATGGTAGGAAGATGATGAGAGAGAAAGATAAGTGTTTTTGGTTGGAAGTGGGGTAACGGGGTATCACTATCATCACTAACTCGTTTAATTTCACACTTACCCAACTTTATTACAATCGGTGAAATTTATAGTGTAATACGTAATTAACTGATAAAGAAATTTTATTTTATTTACATTTTATATCTATTTAGTATTTTACATGTAATATACTCGCATAAACTTGTAAGAATTTGCGAATGAATTTGATTGTCCCGATTTTAGAATAAGCAATTTGAAAAATACTGTATTGTTATTTAATTAGATTAGAATAACTGTTGTGTAGAACTGGACTTTCTTGTTTCTAGCACTGTCATTTTTCATTATCCACGTTAGCACAGTTAATTTTTCTGGTGTGTGAAACTGGAGTTAAAGAGTTGGCAAACTAGGGTCTAGGGGTGTATAAAACGACAGAAAACTTGATGATGTGAGCACTAGATGAAACCTTAACTAATTTCATTTATTATCAATTAAAATTGTATATTAAAAACTCTTAACTATATGCAATTGCTTGCTTAAATTCTCATATAGGGAATATCTTTTCATAAATTAGCACCTTTGCTTTCTATGTAAAACTGAGTTAAAGGAGGCTAATAGTAACAATAGTGAGGTTAAAAATAGTAGGGTTTTGTTAGGATGCATTGATAACATTTTTAAATACAAAAAAGATATCTTTGATTCTTCAAATAATATCCTCCCAGGACTTGTTACCATAAACCTTGTTTAATGGTGCTTATTTCTTTCTTTTGTGGCATCGATTCCTTATGGAAAATTTTACAGCTGGGGAGCTACTTCATATACTCCATGAGATAGCATAGTTTTTGGTGAACGACAAATGAAACTACTCCACGTGTAAAATATAACTTATTTTGGACAAAAATGCCCTTTTGTGTTAGATATGGTAGTATTGGCCGCAGCAGATAAAACAGACTTTCCCGAACGGATGTCACGGCCCCTTGCTTTTACAAACAGTCAATAGTGGAACGTACAGCTTACGTTATAGGCAAAAGGATAGATATTGTCGCACGGTCCCGTCACCACGCTCATTCAAAGGCGCGTGATAAACAACCTCCACTCATTTTTTTTTTTCTGATTAATTTTCGTAGGCAAAATGTTCAATGTACACTGTCTATTTTTCCTTTCCTTACGAGTTTTCATGATTATTCAGATTCATGCATATTTACGGTATTTTTTTTGAAATATAAGGGTTTTTATCATTGAAAATAGAATATGAATAGGCTATTTTTCAAATGATGTTTATTCGAAACACCTCATGTATGTCTACCAATAAAAACAAGTTTAGTTTTCTCATACAAATTTGTTACTATTTTGTTAATTAATCAGAAATTAATTTTAATGTGACTTTTAAGGAAGACACTTAGTTCTATGCCAAAGTTCTATGACAAAGTTGGTTTTATAAAGAAACAAGTAAATTTAGTTGTCCAATTACTGGCAAGGGTATCAAATCGTATGTTGGCCCCTATTGTTTTATTAGTATCCCAAATTGTATTGGGCAGTAGCTTTTGAGTGAAATAACATGAGTATCTTTCATTCGAAAAATGTCACTTTTCAATAATTATTATAAAACTCAATCAACCTATACTTTTTTCATTAAAAAAATGTAAAAAAATTTATAATATTAGTATATTTTAATTAAATTCTAAAAACATCTTTAATATTATCATTTTAATTGTAATTAAAATGTTAATTTAATATAAGAAATTATATTGTTATTCAATTATACATAATCATGTATATAAAAATTATCAAATTTTATAATAATTGTTTTAGACATAATTTTTTAATTAATTGGCAATATATATAATTTTTTTACATTGACGTCATATTAATATTAAACTATAATATTTTTTTCTTTTTAAACGTGAGACTTTTTAATATAACACGTCAAATGATAAACATCATAATTAATCAAAGATATTTTATTTAACATTTCTTTTCAAAATTTTAACGACTAAACTTCAATTAGGATGATTAATAAAATATTTATTATGTAATTTCACTATAAATCTTCATTAAAAATAGCGGGTTTTCAAATTTTATATCAGTGTGAGCCTTAACTTCTGTTAGCATGAGAGAGAGCTAGGCAAGATGATCAAATATTGTTTTAATATTAGCCATTGATTTAATTATACGGTTGAAATTCATTTCTCTCATATTCTTATATTTCATTTGATACATTTTTCTGTTTCTTTATGTATACAAATGGATTACACTTTTAAAAAAGTTATATTGTCATCCAATTATGAATTGACACACAGTTGAAAATTATTTCTTTTTGTAGTAACTGATAAAAATCAATATAAAATGAATTTGAATTTGAATTAGTTGACCATGTTAAAATTTAAAATAGATTAACCCGAACTTGCCTAACTTAATTAGCCCCACTCTACATTAGCTCGCAAAAAATGCCAAAATGGTACTAAATCCACTTTCAATATGTAGGTTGAAGCGGTTAGCCCATCTTATTTATGAAAGGGTTGGCACATGGAGTCACTAAAAGTAAAAGAATAAAGAAAAATGTTAAACATTTAAAAATTAAATGTCATAATTATTTTAAAACTCATATTTGAAATTATTTCTAAATAATTGGTATTTTCCATAATTAATTGATAACTTAAATATTTACATTATATTTATTGAAACTAAACGAAAACAGTATACGTACCTAAATAATGGTAAATAATTGTTCACCTTATCGTCAGAACTTATGTCCTATTGTGCACCAAAGACGTGTATGTAGTATCAAACTCAACATAATTAAGCACCAACTTGAATTTCGCGAAGCTATCCTAATTAATTTTCTAAATAGCGTATGCATGTTTAATGCTGCGCCCACTATATATACAGTATTATCCCACGTGCTCCCGCTCATCCTTGTATGCCCAATAATTACACCCTTTTTTACTCATTTTGTTTACCCTTTGTATGACCAATAATATATATATATATATATATATATTATAAATTTTATGAATTATGAGTCTCTTAAAAACGGTTCATATTTCGAGATATACGGAACATTAATATTTGATATGTATGTACGAAGGTTTTAAAGATAGGATGGTGGCATGCCGAATTTTTATCTATTTACCGAGATTGTGTGAAAGAAGACAAGTTTGTATGATTGGACTTCTATCTTTTGAATACATGGCAAATGAATATATATATTTGTCATCCTTATTTTTCTGTCCTTTCGTGCTACATGATTGACAAATGGCTATACTATATATATACATGAAAATGGCTTCCTATTCTTCAACAAGCAAATTTTTTTTATGTTTGGTCCTAACATGTTGAGACGCAAGCAAATTACCGTAAAAACTAGCCATAATCATGTCATTACTTTATTAATTAATAGAAGCTTGCTTCGCCAGCCGTTCTTGAAATCAAAATGTTATTTTGATTGTTTAAAATTTTACCATTCCATAATTGATTTTTCAATTTTATTATAAGTCCATTTGTTTTTAAGAAAATACTGACACCATTAGAAATTAGTGATATTTGTTTATTTGTTTATTTACAGTTCAAGAGCGGGAATATATTGAATTTAAACTTTTGCCTATTTTCAATTTGATTTTTTTGTTAACAAGGTGTTATTTTATTCGATCACCTCTCGGATTATTGAGATAACACAAATAATCTAGTTAATACTGTAAGACCTTTTTATTTGATGTAATTTTAATGAATGATCAATAATTAATTCTTAATTATAGGCCTCTACAGAAACTAGGTACTGATTCTAGGTGTACCGTGTATAGAAACTATGTAGCGATCAAATATATGATAAACTAATTAATACTTGAGTTAAAAAAACACCTATATACATTAAATAAGTAATTTGTTTGTCAAAGCATATAAATTTAATTAACTGCTTTAAAAACTTATCTGACTATAATTAATCAAAAGAATGCAATGCAATCTCGCAAGATCGATTTTTTTTGGTAAACACATATGGTAGATTTAATGCATCGGGTGTATTTTTCCCAGCAAACAAGTGAAGTACATGAATCTTGAAAGGGTTTGGAATATATAGACGTATTAATTATTTAATATTAATTGTCCCCTGTAAAATGGCATTAACATGTGTTGGTAATCTCTTTGTCTGTTGCGGAAAGATGGGTCTCATAGGTGATCCCATCATGGAAGAGGGGTGTTCGCTTTCGTCCACCCCACAGCAGATGCGCGTGCACATGGGCAATCCATGCAAAGAAGACGACCTATCTTTCTGTGCCTTGTTCTTTTCTCTCTCTCTCTCTCTCTCTAAATTTTCTTCTTCGTGATCTTTCTTTTGATATCATTAGAGGAGCATAGGATACCATCTTAGAGCCTTCAATACGCCCATCTACTCCTCACACACACTCTTTCTATATAAAAAAAAAAAAATTGTGTTTGTTAGTGTGGATTGGGTTTACCAAATACCAACCCATCATCAAATGAATCTTTCCACGTGCATTGTCTACTTACTACACATTTATGTGCTTGGTTTTCACCACTAATCATGAGCAACCACAGGTGTATATATATATATATATATATATATTAGATAGATAGATATAGATATTTTATATTTACAAATCCATTTTTATATCTGGAATGCCTACGCAGTGCAATTTACAACACAATTTTCAGAATTTCATGAGCTTTTCTTTCTTTTCTTTTTTTAATAGGCAAAAAGCAAATTTATTGAATATGGCATGTGCTGTTCACAAGAAGATTTAGAATATAAGTTATGAAAATGTGTATAATAAAGTATAGACCTTTTAACAATGAAATTATTAATTTTTTATTAGAAAAATTTAATCACAAAATTTGGATTTCGAAAAAAATAAGTAAAGTATGCGTCATTTAAATGTATTATAAATTATACTTTATTTACACTTTCACATATTAACATAATTTCATTTAAATGCATTATACGTCAATGTAAATTTTTTATGATTATTTAATTATGTTTAAATATCATTTTACAAATTATATATGAAAAAATATGTATTATAAATTATGTAGTTTGTTGAAAAACATATTTTCACTAAACATTTTTTTATATAATTTTTCAACTAAAATGCTTTTATTAGGAATGTCTGATCGCACATCTTAAGTTTAATTTGAAAAATTAAGGGAAATGAGATGCACTTAATTATAATTTTACATGTTAAAAATAATTTCATTTTAATACATCCTGTGTAAATATAAAGCTATTATTATTGTTTAATTTTGCGCAACAAATCATTGAATAGTTGTATATATTTTCCAAGATCATTATCAAATACTTTTTTCTTACGAAAAATATGATATATGAGGATAATTAAATGTATTTGAAATTAAACTGAGTTTGACGAAAAAATGTGGAAACAAAAAATGATTTAAAGCATAAGACAGTAAAACTATTAAGGTAATAAATCCTGGTGTTAAACTAGTGCAAGACCATATCATTTCAATTTTTTGTTTAGTACACATTACATATATGTATCTTGCACGGAAGACAATCTCATTTAACTTGAGCAGGATCATTATAGACATTTATTTGAGTATTTAATGTACATATATACTAAGAACTTAATCTTGATATCATTAATTAAGCTAAAACAACCTTAAAATGAATTTCCTTTATTAAGATTTTCACTTGGGTCTCTCTAGATAAAATCTCCGCCAACAAAACTTCATGACTCCATTTTTCACTATTTAAATTCTCTCTTTTGTTTTGAATTAATGACTGAGATTTCACTGGATATAAATGTCATGTGGGAATCCAAATACTAAGAATTTTATCTCAATTGATTTAACATGATGCACAAGTTATTGTAAAATTCCGAATATAATTGTCATTTGATTCTTAAACATGAGAAAATCCAAATGCTAATAATCTCAATAACCCATGTCAGTTAATTAATATATTCAGTAAATAGTACACCATATAATTTCAACCACTATAGAATTTTCCTTCTTTTATTAATCAGAAAAAAATTAATATTTCTGATAAATTATTTACAAATTATATTTGAGTATTGTATTCTTGTATCTATGCAAAATAGTATTAACAGTTACTGTTAAAATTGTTAAGATTTTATTCTTTAATCTATATCTATATCTAATTAATTAATGCATTTTTTGTAAGATATTTTTATAAATAATACAGTAAATAATTTGAAAGGAGTTTTATAGCTGGTCCCGGAGCAAGAAAAAAGCCATGCCTCAACTACGTGGTTGCCTGTCATTTCCCTAGTTTGAGCTGCCCGCCCTATCGGATAAGAACAACCAGGGTCGAAGACTTTGATTACAAGATCCGATATCGCATCCGCCTTGAAAAAAAGTCGAAATAAGCTAACTAGAAAAACTCCTACAAATAAGACCATAGTAGAAGTATCTACTAAAATTCAACGAATTTACATTACATAACATTTTTCTTATTTGGCCATTTTCTTATTATACTAATATATGTACTTGGTTTTTGACTTATACGTACATGCCTTCAGGCTTCTGGGTGTCGCACGTGCAGAAAGGTTTTACAATGATTGTGACTGCACCCTGCAGAACTACCAGGTAACTGCGTCATTACTGCATATATATATATATATATATATATATATATATATATGTATGTATGTATATTAACTGCAGTCGGTATAGTTTAACCAGAAAACAGACAAAACTTCAACTTTCTTAGTCTTTACCTGCTTAACTAACACTTTACTCTTCACGCCAAAGTTAATATAGAATTGTGACCTTTTGTTAGTTCTTTCACCTTTTCATTTTAATAGTTAATATGCTTTATTCTGTTTCTAAGATAGATCAACTAGTCGCCAGATCCAAAGAAAGTATAAGAAGATCGTTCATAACAAGCCATATGTATGCGTGTTAAGGTTTTCTTTCCAGTTTTGCAATCTGTCTTTTTCTTTCTGAAGCTTGTGAATCAAGTTTGCTCTGTGCGACTATGTACTATTTTTTTTTCTTTTTTTATTAGTAATGATAAGCAACCTAACATGCAGATTGAGGTGGTGCACATTGCACAAGATTTCATAGACATAAGACACTAATTCTTTTCCTTTATTTATAGAAAAGTCGAATTTGAGGATCTAACCAATATGTGATATTTTTTTTCTTCTAAATATACACATAAAAATTTAAGTTATTTTATATATGTAGATTCCAATTAGTAGTTATACTAGCTACTAGCACCGAAAGACATGAAAAAAATATAAAATAAAAGGAATTAGCTAGAAGACAATTCAATATTGGGTAGCGAATTTTGTATACCTATATTGTTGCTTGCTTGTTCACTCAACATGTTCTCCAGCTGGACTATTGACATTATTTGAGGTTCATGTTTTGGCTGATATAGGATAAGCTTAAGCATGCCCATGTTGAACTGATGATGATGATCCCCTAACCATCGTCCTCCATTGCTCTCAAAGGTATCCTAAGAAATCTCATTTATAATATCTTAGCTATTCCAATACTAGAATATATAATACGTAGTACTTCTCTAGCTCAGTTTAATTGCACATTAATTCCATGGCTTTGGTTGATTAGTACTTTTAAGAAAGGAAAAGAGAATAAATTAAAAAAAATTGATCGACTTCTTCCATAAACATAAATCAATTTATGTATATCTAACTTTTTTGCAAAATTTCTTTTTTATGTGACTTTTACAAAAGCTGATATGTATGAGTTGATTTTAATTTATGGGAAGAATTCAATTTAATTATTTTACCTTCTTGCTTTTGTTTTATATAAATAATTATGTAAACAAACAATGAACCTTAAACTTTGACATCCTTTGGTCCACAACTTTTATAATTGTCTGAATTGTATTATAATGGTGGCTTGGGGCACGAGATTGTACACAACTAATAGAGTTAAATGTACACAATAACAAAAATCTTGTCCACTTATGACAATCAAGTCATAAATTAATTAACAACCTACAATTGTGAGAAAAATGATTTAAAATTCTCAACTAAGAATTTTGGGCGAGTAGATTGAATTATTTGAATATATTTTCTCTTTTATTAATTTAACCTGCGTCTTGTGAGTTATACATAGTTCAAATTTATAACTAAAATTAATTAGAGGAAGACTTAAATATACTTTCAATATTTGAAAGTATCATTCTTTTAAAATTTATATTTTAAATCAGTTTATTTTCAATCCTTAAAATTTTAAAGATTATGTATATATACTTTAACTTTTAAGTCTCAATCAAACGATTAAAATGTGATATTTTTAATAAATATAAAGATAAAAAAATAAAAAAAATGTTAAATACGGATTAAAATAAATAAAGTGATATATTTTCAACGATGAAAACTATATTCAAATAAAGTGATATCAACCCCCAATAGCCAAGGGTACTTTCATTTTCGAATTACGCGATTCACGAATTAGTTAGAAACCAAGACTGTACAGTTTCACTTCCACGGACGTAACGGACCTAATCAAATTAGTCAAAATTATATAAACAACCTCAGACTGAAGCTGTTTGACAAATTAGAAAAAAATAATATTATATAAATATATAGCTTCCCATATGTATGTGTGTATTTGTAGATATACGAAAAATATTAATTCAAACAATTTTTATTAATATACCATCACACAATAGATCGATTGTCTTGGCACACATAAAAGATGGCGACTCTTCATGACAAAACCTTCATGTCCATGCTCATGCATGTGTCAGTGCTGAATAAAATTGAATACAGCCAAATATCAACCAATTTATCATAATGGGCTATCAAAGACATGATGATATACTATTTTAATATTGACAATAAATGAAAACGCAGTTTCTGTTTTCTCCGACCCCGAGAACGGAGAACCTAATCCGAGAGGAAGTTGTTGGGAAAATTACTGAACCATAGTTGTTTGCCTAAGATATTTGGCCTGAGTTATGATACATTTTTTTTAATCGGCATGAGTTATGATGCATGACAAGTGACTGTTTCATTTCTTATATGTCTTGATAATGTTGGTTGACCAGCATTTGGCCTGTTTCAATAAAAAAAATTATTTAAAATCACTAATAAATATTATATTAATAACTTCTAACCAAACTTAACACAAGTTTTTTTTGTTGTGTGTGTTAATTAATATCTCTCTTCTCTAAAATTATAACTTGATGATTTCCAACCAAATACCAAACATACCATATGACAATTTCCTTTTATTTAAGTACATATATATGCTATATCTCCTAATTAAAGAAAAGTTTATGTGCTATATATAGCTGTATTTAAGTAAGCCTTGTCTAATCGATTTTCAGGAGCATATCACGTCCATGCTGTAGTTTTCAATATTTAAAAGTCTACATTTGGTCACGTCATTTAAAAGGAATCCTATGAAACTAGGAATTAAAATTCAAAATTGAAAATGTAAACCATTATTTTAAATGCCCAATACACCAACAAATTTGTGAGACGGTAACCGCGTTGTATTTTGAGAAGGAAAAAAAAGTAATGAAGTTTAAATTTCGCAGAATAAGATAGTTAGAAAGAACACCCCATCCTAAAAATGATTATTTAAACTATAATTTAAGATCCTTCATACAATAATAATTTAAACTGTAATATAAGATTATTTTTAATTTTTAATATTTCCTTAAAAAAAGACATTGAAATTTTATTTAGAGATAAAGATAAAAGAGGATGGATTGAAAGAAATAAAAAATTAAGAAGATCAAATAGATAAAGATAAAATGATAGTAATTTGATATAGTTGACGTAAAAAATTACCAGTTGCATGATTTATATGTGAAATGCACCTCAATAAAAGAAAAAGTGGTGTCTATAACTATTTAAGTTAGGTTAGGGGTTAAACAAGTAAGTATCAGTTCAAATTCAAATTCCGTGTCCAACAACCATGTAAGTAAACAAAAATTATGAATGGTACTTAATTAGAGTATTGCTATATCATCTTACTAACTTCTTAATTCTTAATACTTTATAAAATAAATATTAAATGAAAATAAAAGTATTTTATATATAAAATAGTCTTTAAGTATTTTACATTAGTTTTATATATATTTTTTAATTTTGATTATTCACGATAAGATATAAAGATCAATATATATTTCTTCCTCTTATCTTATATATTTTTTTTCCATTATATACATCATGCCAATCAATAAGTATGTTACTTGGAAAGTACATTTTTTTTCTGTGAATTTGTTTTTCTTCGTCCTTTATGGCTTTCAAAATATTTTTTTTTTAAAAAAACCTCAGTTTTATTTATTTTAATAAATTTCCACAAAAATCACTTTCTCCCACTATATGTTTAGTTTAATTCATTCGCCGCAATAACATGACTATAGCCTATAGGATAATTAATGAAAACGCTTTAGAAGTCATTATTTTTCACAAAACTCATCCATATCTTTGGACTTTGGTGACCGCACTTGGCACAGATGAGACGGATAATGGGGCATCCTATGCTACCCAACTTATTGGGATGGGAAAATCAAAGTGTTCTTGTCAATACACTACATTTCGTGTATATATATATATATATATATATATATATATATATATATATATAATATAATTATTGTTACAATCAACTATAGGATGGATTTTCAAAGAAGTTCATAGTCTCTGTGCCGTGGAGTGCAAGAAATTAACTACGATAATTTTCTTACCACGATTATTGATATTAAATGGTTTTCAATCATAGGCCAATCAACTAACATATGGTAGAAACGTTCTTTATTCTTATTCTTTTCTTGGGTTTAGTTTGGACTTTATGAACTGATCGAGGTCACACGTGCAGAACTTTATCAAGATTGTTTCCAAAAAAATGTTGGTTTTCACGAAAGCCTAGGATATTTGTATCGTTGACTACAGGCATTCAGGTGGTTGCAATTTTGGTGGAAGCAAACAAATCTACAGCGTGCATAGTCTTTGGCAATTTACAACTTATGGGCAAGTAAAGTTATTCACGAATTTTTACTTTTTCTTATTTCCTTTCCTGTTTTGTTTTAAAATTTAATATATTTCCCTAGCTAAGATTGGTAAAAAAAAAGAGACTGAAATCACTAAGATTTTTTTTTTTTATAATTGGCATAAAATTATCGTAATTGTAAGGAATTTCAAAAGAACAGAGTCTCACTTTACCTAATTGAGTATTGTATTATTTATTATATATCAAATTGTTTTATAGAATTTTTAAGTGACTAATAGAAGGCATGAATTCAGCAAAAAAAAAAAAAAGAGAGAGAGAGAAGAAGAAAGAAGACATGAACTTGTAAAAGTTTGGGTCTTGTTGGCCTTGTCTAGTACAAATTCACTGATCCCTCCACTTGCATGTGATAATAGGCCTCCCAAAACTTTTGTCTTGTGATTTAATAAATTCTGCAGATCCATGTTTATCGATTTTGACTCAGTCTTAAATGTACAATTTTTACTGACATTTTCTTCAATGTTATTGTGTGATCGTTTTTCTAACATTCTAGTTATTTAACCTTATCTTTATCCCATAATGTTACTGTTTTCTAAATTTGCAGATTAATTAACTTTTTTCTTGTACTAACATTTAATTATTGGCTTGATAAATATCTTAAATGCAAAAAAAGAGAGATAAAAATTACTTTCACCAAAACTATTTTTAATGAGACCGCACTCATTTTCTTTCTTTGTCTGACTCTATTCCTGGGTTATAAATTTGGTTTGCTATTTCTGTTGCCTTGATTTTAGATTGTGAAGTTCTTATTGTATATTTCTTCCGTATCTAATTATACTTTTTTATAATTTATTTATCTCATATCATTTTCTAATTTTTAAATATATTGATTATTTTTTTCTTATATATCCTTACTCAATTATTCTCTCTCCAAACATTAATGAGAAATAATTAAGTAGATAAATAGATAAAAAAATGTAATTTTGGAGTGATACTACAAATAATTGACATATTTAATATAATTAACTATTTTTTTAAGGGATGTGAATTAGTTAAAATAATCTTATAATTAAAAATGAAAAGAATAATTGGAGGCTTGTGCATTGCACTAGGATAAGTGCTTTAGTACAATGTGTTCACACCTTTTTCCATTAAAGATGATAACAATGACAGTTGATGCAATGATAATCATAATGATAATGTTAATAGTAATAATTGACAATAATCTTAAAAAAGATTAATTGATGTGATAATTAAAATATTTTAAAATATTATAATTGAAATTTAATGATCACGTGAAATTTTAGTAAATTCTTAAATAAGTATTTTAATATAAGTATTTCATTTAAATTTAACAATTAAGATTAATGATGCTGTTCATGTGAATGCTAATAATTACAATAATTAACAACTCAAATAGCTTGTACAAGCATGTTATTTATCCCTTGTTTTAGTCATTATACATGTAATTAGATATGTTCTGGTGTTGTTTGTCCTTTTTATTACAAAATAATAACTTTTATGGTCCCTTTTAAACACATTGTGAGGTTGACACCGTTAATGGGCTTTGTCAATTTCAGGAAAATTTGAGCATTAAGTCAAACAGCTGCGACAGAGCTGTTCATAACCATATATTGGTTTAAGAAGAGTGAGAGCTATATATCGAAAGACAACTTGCTTTGAAAGATTAATGCATTTGAGAGGGCATAAACTATTAGTTCAACTATTATTCCATCATAATACACATGCCTCTAACACAAGTAATCATCGATTTTGCCCCTCATTAAAAGAAAACTTAACCAATCCCTTTACATCTCGTGTTACATATTAGAAAGAAAATTGTATAATACAGTAATTTATTAAGTAAATAACACTAAGTATCCTAAGATTTTATGGAATTACTCAAAAATCTGTTTTCTTTCCTGAACAATTCTGTTTTATCTACCCCTACACTGTCTCATTTAATTTTAAAAAAATATACATTACACTATAAGAAATGTTGTTGTGAATGTTAAAAAAAGCAGAAAAAATTGATGTAATTTTACAAAATTTTAGGAATGATTAGTGTAATTTATTACTATAATTTATTCTTATGAAGAGCCCTTTCTAACGACTGATTTATGAAGATAGCAATTGATTCATTACGGTTACGGGATTGAAAGCTCATCATGAAAGTCCATTTGTTGGTTGTGCTTGTACCTGTAAATATAACCAAAGCAAAGATCCCCAACATTTAAGTTCTTTGTCTATTTGCAATTTAAAATAATATATGTAGTCTCTATGGTCTATAAAGTTAACCTGACGCTCAAATACGTATGTCAGTCCTGATACAGGGACATTGACACATAGTCCGTAGCAGTCAGGTTATTGGACTGATAGATTAATAATAAATACTTCAATATTTGAATATTAATGATAATGTTACAACTCTTTTATTAAGTTACCTATATTTAATTATTTATAAGAGACGAATTATTTATAAGTTACTATTTATCTATTAGTTATTCTCTACAAGTTTGGAATTATTTATAAAAGTTATTACACCATTGTAACAACTCTTACAATCAAGGACTCTGAGCTCCTATCCTACGCTATAAATATCATGTTCTATCTTACTTTTTTCAATTTATTCTCAACTTACTTACGTACTTATTTGAGTGTTAGAATAATTTGTTTTGCAGGTCTCTCATTTGTTCTCCCATGGAATGGTACCTGTAATTCGACATGTGAAAATTATGGAGTCCATCTTGATTACGTTGATCCTGACTTGAGTTAGATTTCAATAAGTACACTATCAATGTGTAATAAAGGGAAATTAAGACTGAGAAACATTAAGATTGGAGCCAAGAGCAGATAGTACTTGCAATTTAAATTGCTATCAGTGAGTAATTAAGGGCAATTAAGATTGGAGCCAAGAGCAGATAGTTATTGAAATTTATTAATTAAAGATTAGTAATATTTGTGTTTGGCTACAATGATACACAGATAAGGAAGTTTCACAATTAGCAGATAGAAAAATAATATACATGTAAGATGGCTTTTATGAAGAGTGCTTCCTAATTACTGATTTATGAAGATAGCTGGTAGTAATTGAAAAATTGCCATGAAAAACTCTTAAAATATTGTTTGCACTGAAACATGTTAATATAGCGAAAATAGTGAACCAAAGCAGTACAATCGTACCTCGTACGTTGATGCATAACAATTAAAATGAAATCGGTAGTTGAAGGTTATTATGATTGAGTGCGACACTTCAGTTGATGGCAACTAGAAGAAGCTAGTAAACCTGAAACATCTATACCATGGACACTAATGTTGCTGATATGTTCAATATTAAGTAGTTAAGACATAAAAGACCTTTTAAAGAGAGATCTAAGTTAATGAGTCATTCTTCCATCTTCTAATTCTCTTGTTCTTTAAATATTTATGCAACTTCTGATTAAACTATGGTTAGGTTTTAAGACTCAAGTTACAGGCTGAAATATATTATCAAGGGAAAGAAAATATTAAAAATGAATTTTTGTTCCCTTTTTATGCTTTGGCTAGAACTTATAACCCAATGTTACGGATGAACATTAACCTCATATGTATGGGTATCTATATAGTACAGTTAGCACTGTACTTAAGTTGATCTTATAATTTTTTTTTCAGTTTTTTTTTTTATTAAAATTGAACAGTCTAGTCAATATACTGCTTTATACTTTTCTTTTACTCTTTAAATCTACAAAAGGGAAATAATTTGTTTACAGTGAGTTGATTGATAGGAGTAAAAGGACCAGGACTTTGGAGACGAATGGGTGCTAGATAACAATATTAATGTACTTCTTAAAGTTACCAATTTGATCCTTTAATTGCTCCACTTTTATTTTTTTCTCCTACCAATTAATCAAGTGCTCTTTAGCTGAAAATATTGATTCCTTCAGTGGTTAGTTTATTATCTTGGATTAATTAGCAGCTGTTAGCAATTTGTTCTATGACAATTTTAACTTGTTCACCAAGCAATAGTTTATAGCACCCTACTGTCTTGTACCTTGCATATATTTATATTCTTTACTACAACAAGTTTGTCAAGTTTCTATGTCACGGTTCTACCTATGATTACACAAGGGACCAACAAAAGATATGGTGCGGGCAAAATGAGGAGTGTCGTAAGATGACAATCTAGGAAAATTTTATGTTATGTCATGTATATTTAAAGTTGTGTAGTTTAAAATTAAAAAGCATTATTTCCTCAGAGAAAAAAAATAACTAAAAAGCATTAAGACAACATTTAAAACATGGCTTGCTGTAGTTGTATATTAACCAGCTGGGTTGTTCTCTCCAACTGTAAACATTGAAAATTTGAAATTAATTTGTTTTTAGATGAGATTTTATTAGGTAGATATGGGCTCTGAAGCTGGCCCATTATGGTGATGATTCTAAATCATCATGCTCTTTTGTTTCATAGCGGATTCCAAAGAACGCCCAACTAAATTATCTGCACTGCATATTTGAATAAACTGATAATGATACTTGCTGGCCAGGGACCCAAAGCTTTGCTAAAAAAAAAAAGAATCGAGTGTGGGTCATTCATTAATGGCAACTAAGTATAACCATGTTAACCTTTATTTAATTCTAATCCTTAATAGCTTATCCATAAAAAATAATAATAATAATAACAAAATAATCCATGACCATGCATGTGGTGTACTTCAGGATAATTAGACTAATATACGTTTTTCTTTTCATGGTTGCATTTCTCTTTTTTTTTTCTTGGTCATGTGTATTACGCGAACATGTTTGTAATTACAGAGAAGCGGCTAACACGACACAGTCTCTAATTATACTTTAATATGATGCAAACTAAGGTAATAATGTCCAAATTCAGAATAAAGTTAGTACGAATTGAAAGATGCATTTACTAGGTTTGAAATAGAAAATAATGACACAGTCACCATCTTGATCTTGTTTGCGACAAATCTACACCACAAAGTGATGAGAGTTTAGTTGATGATTGGTCTCGGAATGAAATCAGAATAAAATTGAGATGTCAATGGTGGTGACCCTTAGTTTGATTGACATGGACCGTCAAACGCAAAACATAGGCCGATATATATGTGGAAATTGTTGAGGCCAACGGATCAATTGGGTGTTGGTACACAAGAATTTGAGAAGAAAAACAACTTCTATTACTCACAGGAATAGAAATTACAGAGATTTACAAACTCAAAATAAAACTTCTCAAACTCACACAACACTCACTAGGAATTCTCACTACTCGGATGAATTCACTCCTGGTGTTTTGGTGTTTCTCGTTGATGCTTACAACTGAGGTTTGCACCTCTATTTATAGGAAATTTTCTCCACGTTCCTGTGCCGTTACCGCGCCGCTCCTCTACGCGTTTTCTCTTTTTCTTCTGCACCGCGTTTTCTTTTTCCTTCCGTGCGGCCCGCTTTGAAAAATCACTCCTTTGATTAAGGAGGAAAAACGACAAGCAGCAAGCGGCGCCTACAGAAATTCATGAAAGGTTCCCCAACCTGTTGCCCTGTGAAGGTGCATGAGAACAAGCCATTACAACATATTATGATGGAACCTTTGACAAAAAAAAAAGGATCCTGATGGAACCGATGGATATGGCAATAATAGTAAGAAAAGTTCAGTTTTTTTATTAACTTTTTTAAAAAACAATTTTTTTGGGGCTGAAATGTAATGTAGTCATGATGTAAATATGCATAATAGTAACCACATATTTTAAAAAAATATCGTTATTTGTATTATTTCATGTACCAAAAACCTTAGAGGAGTTATGCTAATATAATTTATACGTTTAAATTCTGATAAATTAGGCACTAAATTGCACCTAATTAGCATATAAGTTGTTTATGAAGATAAATTTTGCATTGTGTAAATTATTATCAAGCTTGCATTTTTTAGCTAATTAAATAATAGCTCTCAAAATCAGCATGAAATGAGAGGCTTTTATTTTTAATTTTTTTTATAAAAAAAAGAGGCACCCCAGCATGAAACTAAACAGATGCTTATGGTGACCCCAAGTTTGAAAGATTAAGCTAGGCAATCAAGTGGATAAATATGGGCCCAAAAGTGAGCATAGACACAAAATAACATAGGTGGTCCATATGATGTGAGATGAGAACAACCCCGATGATTATTGAATTATGTATATGTGTGTGTGTGTGAAAGAATATATGCATCAAAATTAACTAATTTGAATCTTAGCCTCTGTTAGAGCTTTTGTAGGCAATTATATGGAAGGCACTATCAACGTTGGAATGAAACTTTATGTATTCTATTCGAAACCCCGTGAAATTTATGAATGATGAATGGTTGTTGAATAATGGTTTGGTTTCTTTGTCTTTGGGGTCTCAGTTTTGTTGGTTTGTCATTGTAATTTTCTTGTATTCCTGTTTGATTCGCTATCATGCATGCATGCTGTCTGCTACATGCTGTTTGCCTCCTCGCGGATTTTATGTTTACCCTCAGTTGAAATAATGGATTTGAGAATGAATAAATGAAGTATTGCATTTTTTTTATCAGTACATATAAATAGTGGTAACCGCTATTTGTCTATCTATCTAAGATACAACATTGTTGACTAATGAGTCAAATTATTGTGGTTATAATTGACGCGTGATGATTGTGAAGTGACACTATTTGCTTTATGCTCGGTTCAGGAATCTAGAGTTAATATTAGCAGTTGCTAGTTGTTACTGCTTCAATGTTAAGCAACTGATTGTTTACAAATTAAGTAAGGGAATTATAAAGAAAAATTGAAAGGGAAAAAGAGAGAACTGATTATCCTATGGCGAAGGAATTGTAGTTTGTTCACATTGAAAATCTCAAGAATTGAAACCGACTCTATGTGCAAACACGAATATGAATCCACCAAAAGCCAAATCTCTGTGGTATCGGACTAAATCTTGATTGTGTTGTTAAAATTAAAAATTGAGTTCAGGTTTTAATATACATTTTTTATTGCTGATAATAATTTTATTTGACTCAATAATAGATACATCAATGTAAAATAAAAATTTATTTCTCATCACACCAAAATTCTAAATTCAGTATCTAAAATTCTAAATGATTTACTTCACATATGAAGTTTATGGTTGTCCAGGATGGCCTAGTTACACCAAGGAAAAGAATAAATAACCGACTTTTCTCCTTTATGCATATGAAGGGGATATAAATTCAGTTAGTAAAACCCTTGTTGTAATTATGTAAAAAAAAAAACCTTGCTGTGTAATTGGGTAGTTGCGAAAAACCCTTGCTGTGTAATTGGGTAGTTACGTAAAAGGGCTAAAATGATACTGCTCATATACAAAGTTGTCATACAACTTTACTTTTAAAGTTCTTATTTTAATTTTTTGTCTTTTTTTTAGCACATTTTAATTTTTGTCTTCAAAATAAAGACAATTTTACCACTATCAAATATATTAATTAAATTTTTTTCTTTATACCTTTTATTTATTGTAAAGTCTATCAATAATAAAATCAGTTATTTATCATGACAGTGAATGCATTTATTTGAGTTATTAACAATATAAGTCAAAATCATTGGTTGAAAAAATATTCTTTGAATTATGAATAGTATCATCAAATATAATCACCATTTAAATTTTTAATCTTTTTTATGAGTATATCATTTAATCTTATGTGCATATGGAATAAAACTTAAAATTTATGATATATACCATTAATTAAAATTAAATAAGCCAATTTCCTGGGAAACTTGATGGTTTGCTTGTTAGTTTTCAAACTCAAAATCTTCCTATTCTAAGCCAGCAGAAAAGAGGGAATTAAAATTAAATAATTTAACTGCTTTTACTAATCTTGATAAATTAGATTTTTTTTTTCTTATATACAGGATTGGGAATTAGAATCTTACTATTTATGAGTTCTCACAATTTTAATATGATTTGTAAAGAGTATCATTTTAATTAATATTTTTTCATTCTAAAGAGTCAAATTATTTCAATATAATAATTAGAAAATTCCATAAATAAGATGAAAAGGTGAAAACATAAATATACACGTTAACAAAGAAAAAAATAACATTGCTATTCAGTCTATTATAGAGATAAGATTGAGCCCAATTTTCATATGCAAAGGAATTTTCGGGCCGACACCAAGTCATACATCTCCCAGAAATAGTCATTAGGCAATTAATTCCTGCACCTTTAAATTTGCTTCTTGCACTTTTTTAAGCTTCTGAAAAGGTTAATCCAGTGTAAGTTTCCATTTCGAATTAATCTTTCTAGAATGTAAATTTTTAAGTTCCAGAAAATAATTTTACATAGATTAAATGCAAGAAGCAATTATGGAGGTGCAGGAAGCAATTGCCTAGGCGGATACATTAAACTTAGCACAATTGCTTCAAGAACAATGGACCTAAACATGCGAGAAGAAGGATAATAATTTTTTCTACAATAATGTCTTGAAGCAACTCGAGTTTAGGCAATACAATAAGGTTCAAAAGAGACTTGAGAAATAAACCGAACTCAGAATGAAGAAAACACACTTGGTTATAATAATCGACATCTATTCTATTATTACTTATATTAAAAGAATGTTTGATTGGAACACATGTCAATTTCTCATAAAAAAAATTCCTCCAAAACTTTTCTTTTTCTTCCTTTTTAATTTTTTTTCTAACTTTTCTCTCTCTTCCTTTTTTAAAATCTTTTTCCCTCTTTTATATTTATATTTATAAGATAAAAAATCTTTATCATTCTATTATAAAAAATATTTATTATTATTATTATTATTATAATATTATGATTTTTATATTAAAATTAATTTAAATTCAATTAATATTTTATATAATTTGACTTTATGTTTAGTATTAATTATATTTGTTTAATATAATTTTATTACAAATATTAAAAGAATGTTTGATTGGAACACATGCCACTTTCTCAAAAAAATCTTCCAAAACTTTTCTTTCTTTTTGACTT